>JAQIXP010000711.1:0-23111 GCA_034700285.1 Proteroiulus fuscus
TTACTAATTACCTCCGTTGGTGGCGCTGCTATAGGGCATTGTACCAAAAAATCAACTTCGAAGAACAATAGAAAAAAGGCTACCCGTATATATTAATGTTTATGTTATGGACACATTTTCACGGTGACCTTGCACTATCTTTACTTTGCACTCGGTGGTGCACATGGTCACACAGTGCAACCTTCAAAAGGATCATTTATTTTCTAAATGATACCCCAGGATAGATTGAAAAGGTATTTCAAGGTAACTTGATCCGACAATGTGTCTATATATAGGCATTTCTATAATCAGGGTCCCCATATTTGACCCCATTTCAAAGGCACTTCTTAAGGTAAGGGCTTTGCGTAAAACCATTTCCTAAAAGTTTGACTAGAAGGATGCCTGGGAATGAGAATTGGTGCTTTTGACATGTTCCAAAGAATGTCTGTTGAAGGATGCGAGACATAATAGGTTGTTTTTGCAAAAATATTTTTGTTGTAGTACAATTTACTGAATATGCTCTGTGCTACAGGCAAAAGCAATTCTATTTATGTGTACTTGTAGAAAAAATTGCTTTTTTTGACAATACCTACAAACACTTATCAAATATTTGACCTAGAGCCCCAGGTAATTTTGGGTATTTTTTGATAATAAAAATATTACTCATTGCTATAGTCCTGTTTTGGTAGATGGACATGCAGTACATACATATCTCAACTTCTTTTTAAATCCCATTTTATGCAAATATTAATTTTGCAAAATTTACCATAATTCCTGAATGACCACGTTCACCAACCTGGTTTTAATTTTAAAATCAATTTTATTTTTGAATGTATGTTATCCAACTTCATGATTAAAGATAACCGTCTGAAAGTAATACAGTATGAGTAATTTGGATAAACTGGATATGATGATTTTTTCTGAGTAAATTTTTATCCTAATAAATGAATTTAAAAAGGGCTATATTTGGGGTAAATCCAACAGTCCTTCAAATTTTTTGTACCTGAAAATTATACTAAGGAGAATACCATCAAGATTTGCTGTGCATGACAAAATGAAATCGATAAAATTTAAGATTATACGTGTGACCTTGGTTTCAAGGCAAGTGCTTTAATTTCTGCTAAACTTATCAGTGAAAATGTGATATAATTTATGGTAATTCCATATACAAGGTTTTGAATGTCATAGGAAATACGAGTATACTTCAAATGGGAAGGATTTTCAATGGCGTATTACAATTCTTCAACTTTATAAAAGATTAATGAATTTTGTTATCTTGAGCATTTTACTGTATCAGTTGATAATTTATGTTATCTCTGCTAGTTTATATCCGTTATGCAAAATATTTTGGTATACAATTTATCATTACCCTGTAACTGTTAAAAGCCTGTTTTATATAATAAACGTGTCTTTAAAACACTAGCCTATAATTAAGTTTTGGAAACTTAAGGACAAATGGAAATTAACACACGGCGTGTACAAACTGTTAAGGGTTGGGTTCGTTATAGTTTTAATTGGATTTCTGTAAATTGAAGGACAGTTACTTTTTTTTACATTTTTATTATAACCACCTTTTTTTCTGAAAAAAAGGTTTAATATACCTGCATAAATCATTAGTGTTCCAATGACATTTACATCTGATATTTGTAATGGCATTTATCAAGGCTCAAAAAAGCGGTTCTATTGAATATACATTTAGAACAATTGATCTGAATCTTTTATTTCTTATTTCTTGTTAAAAATAATTGAATGCTGCATGCATGTCTGTCTCCAGGAGATTTACGAGCTTATATTTGCTTGTAAAACATGTATAATCGTCTACCTGTAGTCTAAATCTATTTCCTGTGCCTATACTTGTGCATTTTATATTTTCAATTTTTTTCCATTTTTTTTTCATTGACTAAAATAGCCTTGTTAGTTTTTTGCTGTGATTAAACGTGCAATGAGATGAAGGTTCAATCATGGGTAATTTTTAGTATAGCCTACTTTCTATATTTGAGATATTAGCACATTGAATTGTAGGCCTATGATCAAGGGAATTTCAAATTCATTTGAAGTTGCTTTAATGAAAAATTCCAAATAAAATAATTACCAAGTTCCTAATATTAGGTTGAACTAATCCAATAACATTGACTCAGTATGAGAAAATACTGCCTATAATTTATGAAAATGGAAATGATGGCAATATCAGTCCATAGAATTAGTCACTGTTGTCACTTACAAGTTAGTGATTTCATAGGGAGGGCCATGTAATACATAGCTGCATAGCTATGATTATAATGAATATGATAGTTAATGAACTATAGTGGAATTTCTTGTTGCTTATTTTATTTATAATTTATTTTTAAAGTAATTCCTAGTTGAGCTAAATTTCCCTTTTAAAGCTTTAGAATTTTGTTATTGTGCATTTAAATCCATACATGTACAGTATTCATAATATCTGATCTAAATTATTTAATTAAAAATTCAGTTATCTAATATCAGATCTAGTTTTCTGCATTTCCTGTTGCCTGTCTTGCCCATGAATCAGGGAAAATGAGAATAAATATATAAGCTATAGAATTTATTAATTAAATTCTTGGCGAATTGGGCATTGTGCATACTGCTTAGTTATAACTGCATGCAATGCTATTACTCTCATTTCTTATCCTAATAATATAACAAAAGATAATTCGGGTCAGATCACCACAAACAATAGTTATCGTTTGTGATTCATAGGTGTTAATTTATTTCAAATGCATTTACCGCAATAATTTGACAAATTTAGAAAATGGTTAAAAATTGCACCTTGAATTAACTTGGGATATTAACTATTCTGTATACATATTTTGTGCATGTGCAGAAGGCCTATAAACACTAAATAATCTCACTTAACTGTAATTTTAATGTTTTCTCGATCTCAATGATGCCTATAATTTGGCCCCTATTGTTAATTATTGTGTTATGCAATTTTAATGATTTATGATAGTTGTTGGTAATTGCAGGTTGTGGTCTATTTAGGCAGAGCCCGTTTATTTTATAAAGCTCTTAATGACTAGAAATAATCGTGTTGGTACTAATGTAAAATTCATTAGAATTGTATACATTGAGAACAATTTTGATAGTAATTAATTAAGGTAGCCCCCTTTTCATCTTGAAATCGCATGTGTAAGAAATGTTAAGTAATGCATTGTAAGCAAGTGTGTCATGTAAATAAGCATGTAAGTCAAACATTCATCTAAGAAAAAACAATCCAGAATTTAAGGGTTTAATCTTAATTAGATTTTGTGAAGAGAAGTTTACTGGTTGTTGGATCAACCAAATTTATAAGGTAGTAGACTGGCTACTGCCTTGTGAATTTTCTGCCTAAAATGAATTAGAGATGGTGCAAAATTACATGAATAGAAATTAAATTTGAGAAATAAGGCAGTCTTGCATAAATTTTGTGCATTTTGTAAATTTGGGATTGAAAAAATGCGGAATTTAGTTTTATTTTATTCAGATCCTGCAAAACAATGGCAATAGAGTTAAAGTTCAGTGTGACCACATGCCAAGTCTGCCTACATTCAAGTCTCAATTTAAATAGAGAAATATATAATTATAGTGAAATGAAATGTGTCAGGAAATGATCTCATCAGGGAAGGATTTCGTGAATTATTTTAAAACTCACGACATTGTAATTCAGATCCTTAGGCCTACTAATGTAGCTTGAAGGAAAAGTCCCACTTTGTAACAAGTGATATTTAAGATGTTCACATCACTTAGCCTACTAGATATGAATGTGCACGTGTTTCATTAGAGCTGCAGCCTTTTATCCAGTAGATGGCGTTGCATACTGTCAGTAAAATAGTGCACATTTGTGCTTTATATTTTCATCCAAATCCATATATTCAGGACATTTTATTTATTGACTGGTGGGCTAAAATCATATTGTAATTTCCATGTCTTTCCTAAGTTTTCACGTTCTTCCTATTTACATTCACCTTCTTTCAAAGTGGGACTTTCCCCTTTGATGTGCGAGTTCATTTTTATTAATTTTGTATTAATGATAATATATCAGTCGTTGCTAATATTTGAAATATTCCGTTTTGTTAAAATAGGGAATCTTATGTTTAAAAAAAAAAAACCATTTTTTTTGCATTAATTTTCTGGATGTTCAATTTTTCAGTTGGCCCTAAGGATTGGAGATGTAGTACTTAGTGGAAAATGTGACGCCCTTGGTATCTTCAAGCGACAGTTCCTCGTCCTGGGAATCCCGTACTGAACCAATCGAACTAAGCGCTGCTTTGAGACCCGTGAGTGCGATGATAGCTCAGCATGCCAGCCACTTAGGGCCATATCACTGTCCAGCTAAAAAAATTGGTTCCAGTGAGTCACCAAAGGGCCTCAACGTCAAGGCACCTTTGGTTTGACAAGGAACCCAGTGCCAGCATACCACGGGCGTCGAAGATCATCTAACTAAGGTATAAACTAGAAATTTATTTAATAATAAATTAATTATAGATCCTATTTCCTTACAAATTCACCACAACAGCTTATCGGTAACAGCAGGGTTTTGCAAGATTAGCTGATTTCCCCGTCAAAATGTATGTATCAATTGGTTTAGAGTTTTCCCCTTAACCAGAGTAGCCTATACTGAACGTGTACCATTGGTGGCATTTACTGTGATCAGAAATGGATTTTCGGTTCAAGTGAGGCCACATGTATGAACCACCGTATGTGAAAGCAATTAGACAAGTAGTCTTATACTGTCATTTCCTCCCCCCCCCCCTTCCCCGCTCACTTTTACTCTTGAAAATTAACACACCTTGCAAATCTGGCCCAATCTGATAGTAGGGCCTAATCTGCGTAAATGTAATGTTTTTCTGAATTTTTGTTGTTAATTTCAATTTAACAGGTTAAGAACTGCTAGGCCCTTATAACTAAATTAAGTTTTTAATTTTTTTATGTTCTTGGAACATTATTATTTCATTACACAAATTATATTTTGATGAAGTGTTAATGCTATTAGATATAAAACCTCAAAAAGTATAAATTAGAAGAAAAAAAAGAAACAATAATATAACTATTTAGAGCATTGAGAACAGTGGTATCAACATTTCCACGATGTAAGAATACGATATTTCTTGTTTATGTGGGCTTATAACATGCATGTAGCCTTTATATTTATAACTGTAAACAATATAAAATTTCCATTTTAACTCGTCAATGACCTGGAAACAAGATATTTTAATTAATTTAATGATATTCTATTGACTGAAAGTAAAATAGAAAACTGGATATAAGTACCCGTGGCAGTGGGGCAACTAAAATACTTCACATAGTTAGACTATAAAGGGGTGTGGCTTCAAATCAAGGAAGAGTTTGAAATCTTTGTAGTTCCCTTGTAAACGAGTACCTGTAAAAGTCATGTCGTTGACCACACATTATTCATGATGGAAATAAGGGAATACAGGGTACATGCTTTTTTTTTTAAATATAATATTTATACTTGAAATGAATTTGGGAATATTTTTGTCCAGACAATTCATGTTTCGTCCTTGTGTTTTCCTTGTGGGTATTTTACCTTGTTTTTTTGTTTGTTTATTAGTCAATCATTAAAAATTACCTCATAATTACTTGTAGATAATTTTTTAATTACTGGGGCGGCCCGCTTTATAAAAAAATTGGGCAAACATATGTAGGTCCATGTCAGGTGACCCACCTGTAGATTATTTTACCCCTTGCTGGCCCATCTTTTCTCATTGCCTACTTAAGATTTTAATGGGTTTCTCAGTCCCTTATTTTTTTTTTAAACAAAGGCGTCAAATTTGGTCTGTTCCAGGATTAATTTGTAATGGATTATTTCCATGCTTTAAATTGAAAATTAATTGCAAAATTATTAGATGATGATTACAATGTTATGCTCTCTAAATTTCAGGATATTTTTTAAAGTATAACATACGAAACTCTTGTTTAATGGTTTGTTGTGGACCAATTTGCTATGCTGTAAATGGATAATCAAAATAATAAACCTGTGCCAAACCATTTTGGCATAATAGGTTCCCCTGAAATTAAAAAAGATACATATGTTTGGGGACAGTAACACTCATCAAGCATTGACCGGCCCTGATGTAGATTTTTAATAATTTCTTATGTTTGGAAATTATATAAAACGGATTTTTAATAAACTTTCTGGAGTTTTATAAGTAATAGATATGGCAGCCTAATGCGAAATAGAAACTTAACTCATTTCGCTGAATAATTGGTAAAAACTGTAAAACTGGTATTTTGCATATTTGAAAGTAGAACTCGTACATTATAGGTGTGGTGTGTTAATTTTTCTTTAATTTTAATCTTGTCAGACAAGTTTTCATAAAAATGTTGGAGGAAACAATGAAAGGGTTGCATTATTGTAATATAATTATTAATACCTGCTGTTATAATGTTTCTTTTTAAAAAAATATATGTATGGCAGTGTTAATTCTGTACTTTTCAAAAAAATTGTTGTTGGCCTCGAATTAAATATGTGCAAGCAAAGGGAGTATTTATGAAAAATATTCAGAAAAGTTGCTGCATGTTACGCATTTTTATTAATGACTTTGGCCCAGTTTGGGTTTCCTATATGCTTAAACCTCATTAAAAAAGTGAAATCGTGCAGGAGGGACTGAGATGAACGTTTTTTATTTTAATTGTGGAAAATAACAGTAATGAAATAAAAACTAAAACAGTTTATGGGGAAAAAAAACCCATGGCGTGAAGGGTGACATTGAAAATTGTGTAGAGAAAGTTTAAGAAACTTGCATGCTTTTTATAATTTTTTTTTAAATGTAGCTTATATAAATAAATAAACAGTCTCGGTTATTATTGTTATGGGAACTAAAATTGGTGTATAATGTACTTCTCATAAAAAATTTCAGCTGTGTCATTAAATTTAATTTCTTTTGTTTCAAGTATCTTGAACTCTCCAAAATGGAGATTGTGTGCTGTATTTGTTTCATAATAGTTATATACCACACACACACACACACATATATATATATATATGTGTGTGTGTGTGTTTTTATAATGGCAAAATATATTAATTATGGTACTATTGACCTATACCAGCTTTTAAATTTTATATTTTTTAAAATAAATTCAGGATATTGGATTATTTAGAAATTTTGATTTATGTGTTTTATGTTTTTAAGCTATTATTATCATGCAATGCTTATACGCTCGTATGTAGGTGAATAGATTAAAATCTAGTTTTTTATCATAAAGTATAGTAAAAACTTTCACAGTGTTAATTAAATGAGATGAAATAAATATAAATATGAATTTTTTCTGAAAATTAAGTATACGATAACAATACAACATAAATATTTACCAACAGTTCGATTGTTTTTTGTGTATATCTCACATTTATTGACATTTTTAGCATTTTGTAAAACTTATTATTACTATTAAAAACAATTTATTGAGGCAAAGAAACATTTTCATACATATTTTGAACTGTTTGCTCCAACAGCTGTTAAAGGGAAAGTTCCACTTTGTAACAAGTGATTTTTAAGTTGTTTACACTTATTAAATATGAATGGCTGTGACAATAGTAAGTACAGCGATGTTTACATATGGAAAAATTTAAGAAGTTTGCCAAATGCAAATTAGGCGCCATTTTTCCATATCAGCCGACATGGTGGCGCCCTCAAGGACATACATGTCTATGTGTTTCATGAAAGATGATGCCTTTTATCAGTATAGGGTGCTACATACTGTCAGTGAAATGGCGCCTATTTGGGCTTTGCATTTTCAACCAAATCCATGTATTCAGGAATTTTATTTGATGATTAGTAGGCTCAAATCAAATTGCAACTTCAGTGCCTAACTTATTTTTTCATGCTCTTCCTGATAACCAACTTCTTTCAAAGTGGGACTTTCCCTTTAAGTAGTCATTAATGGGACTAAGTTATTTTTAGTGAGTGACTAAATAAGCTGTATAGTGCATTTATTACAGTATTACAGTATTCAGTAAAAGCTAAGTTACAAGGAAGAATCTTTCATAAAAACCAAAATTTATCCCTATAAGATTATAAATTTAGCCTGATTGTGGTTTCAGTATTTGCTGCAGGCTTATTATAAAAATGTGGACCGTTTTAAAATATGTACCGTTTTTGAAAGAAAATATTCGAAAAGTATATGGCCCTAAGAAATAAAAATAAAATTGATTCGCTGATACTTTCAGCTCCAGGCTACGAGATATCCTGCTGGATTTTTAAGGCCAAAGTAATTGAATTTTTTTATTAGCATATTTGTAGTTCATTTAAAACGTGCTAAGAAAGTAAAAGTACACGTCACACCTGCTGCTTGCCAAACCCATACTGTGATTTCCAAAAAATTGGTATTGTTTAAAACAGCTATAGCTATTGGCCTTAAGACTATAATGAAAACAACTGTCCATTACATGTTCTTGCTCAGCATGAAATTAAATGCCTGCTTGTAGCCTACTTTTAATTTAATTTAATGTACTTGTAATGCCATTGAAATATAGGCTAAATGAAATAAAATCAATATGCATTGAAATTTCTTTATTTTCAATGTTCTTTATTGTTGTTAATTTTAAATGGGTGTATATGGAGATAAATGTAATTTGTTTTTGCCAGTGCTCTATTTATAAATTGCTGTTTCTGCACGTTTTCTGGATAAATTAAAACTTATGCAAAGATATAGTTTTAAAGTTTTTGCGTTGGAACATGAATAAAGCAAATAAGCAGAAATTTCATAAATTTAATAGTAAATTATAAAATACAACATGTGCGTTACTGACAGAGTAATTTGCTTTACCACAAATTGCATCTTGTGAATACAAGGCAGGCAACATTTCATGTTGAAGTCTTTGTGCAATTAACCGAAAGTTGAATTACGCCTACAAAAAGCCTGCCATATAGTTTTGTAATCTGTGAATCATGAGTTTTCCTGATTTCTTTTTCCCGGATAATAAGCCTGTGCTGTAACATAGAACTAACCCAGTTATGTGATTTATGTAAGTAAGTAAAAGCTAGAGCAGATTTGTGTAAATTTTAAATATGCTTTATAAGGTACTAATAAAACTAGGCATGTTCTAATGATGCTGATATGCGCTCCTATATGTAGGCATATATTATGGTAGGCCAATACTCATATATGGAAAGGTGTTTCTAGGAATACAAAATAGTCATTACCAAGCAAAGCAACATGAAAATTACGTTTGTTTTGAAACTGCAATGTGTTAACAATCTGTTGTAGTAAATAATAAAATACATGTACTTGTAAGAGTTTAAATTTTAATAGGTGCATTATAGGCCATACAAACATGCATGTTTTGAAATAGAAGTAACTTTTTGGCACTTGTATAAGTATTGGCTTGGAAAGCAATCCGTATACTCTGTACAACAAAACGGAACTAGATTGGAACCAATCAGCATTGCTCTTTTACTAGCAGTAGCAGGGTGGTATTTGTGAGTTCAGAGGTGGGGGGTCGTAGTGATAGGTTTCATCACAAAATTTTGTATAGGGAAGGAAGAGGGGGTGTAATGGAATTTTTCTAGGAGGTGGGGGGGGGGGGGGGTACACGAAGGGGGTAAAACCCTCCAATCTCCCAGCAAATACCACACTGTTTACTAGACTACAGGCTCTTCCTGATGAGGCCAGTTTATTCTTTCTTTGGACAGGAATCTGCATGTACAAAGAAAGTGTGAACTGGTCCAACTGGCCTCAACAAGATGAATTTTTAGTCTATGATATAGAACAATGCTGATTGTTCTTTAGCTTATGATTATAATATGCTTGTTTTTAGCATGTTTTTTAGCACTTCATTTTGATGTATGAAAAAATGTACATAAATTGTTCTATAGTTAATATAGTCTGTAAATTAAGGTGACGAATTTCTGCAGATAAATGTAAATTATTGTTCTGGAAAACAAATCGAAATTTTCATACAAAATTTAATTATGCATCAGTTAATTCAAAAATGCATGAATAATTATAATATTTATTTTTACCTTGGTCATTTCCATACGAGTGCATATCACGTATAAGCATCTGAGTGCATATCACGTATAAGCATCTTAGGCAATATCCTTGTTTATACTCGTACTTATGTTATGCCTGAGCAAATCTACTGATAAGAATTAAATTAAGGAATGCTAATTTTTTTAAAGTAATTCGATGTGATATGAATAAAGATGTTGAATTAAGGAAAATTATATAATTTACTTAACCGGTCAAATGTAGGTCTGTAGCCCTATAGCTGCTAAATTATTTATGAAAACAGTTTATTTGACTTGAATATGCAAAATAGTGTCAATCACCTTAATCCCATTATCTTTTATTGGACATGCATGTTGTACATGTACTGCTTAGCAAATTATTTCCACGTATTTTGTAATAAGCCATGGATACAGTGACAAAACTGTGAAAAAATATAAACAAATGAGTAGCCTATATGTGCTATTATTGTTCTCTTGAGACACTTTTTCTTAATGTAATAACTATATTTATATAGTTTAATATTACTTCAGCGAAAGTTGAAATACGAATTTTCGCAGTATGGGTTTATTTTAAAATTTTTTTCTCCCTTTTTTGCACAGATATATAAATAGAATCGTGTTTTAAATTTACGTAGACTTACCAGTAATAAAGTATATCAAATGGCCTAGTTTTATTCTGCCCTCTTTGTTGCAAGTTCATCAAAAATTGAAAAAAAGTTGAACTAGATATAATCGTCGTATTTCATCACTGAATATATTGTGATATTTTAAGATGAGTTATAATAGCAGAATCATAGAAAAATAGGCACGAATGTTGACACAATTGCAATTTTGGATATATATATAGTTGACAGCTATAGACTGTAGTTCTGGTCAGGATTTTCCTTATATAAAAAGGTGATTTGACAATTTTATGTTTCCTGCATGCCTAAGTTTTTTTTCCAATAAATATGGGAGTAATTTTTTTTTAATTCATGGAAATGCGAACAGGTTTATATTTTTAGATATACCGGTATGTTGTTGCCTGTTTGCCTGCATGGTCAAACCCATATTACCTGTATATAGTTATTTTCCCCTGAATTTATAAAGTCATGCAAACCACTAATGGATAAAGCAAATTATGGGTAGGACTTATATGCGTAGGCTGTATGTTCAACAAAAGAGGGGACTGAAAAATATAATCAGCATTATTTTTATTATGGATTACTTGTTGCATTGTATAGAGAATTTCAGAGAAACGATTATGAATTTCTGCAGGAACAGTAGAAATATTATCGACTGCTTCTGTAAAAATTCCATGATGGATATGGTGTCTACCAGGTCATAAAGTCATAAAAAGTCATACATTTCATCATAAGTCATACAGTTGGCCTGACTGAAATCGACCAAAGTATATGGGTAAAGTTGGTCATACTCCAGATAATGAAAATTGATGATTTACCAAAATTTATTATGGCAGCTAAGTTTTTAATGCAGTTGAAGTTTTGCATTATAGCATAGTTAGTAATTACAAATATTCAAAAAGTCGTACTGTGCATCCATAAAATGTCATCAAAGTCATATTTTTGGGCTTAAACAGTTTGGTATAGACATATATGATGTAGCTTAATTTTCTGCAGAACATTTATGGAAATTCTTCATGTTATTATTCTGAAAAGCATTTCTGAAGAATCTTTTCTATATTATAATGAAATAATTAATCGATTTCAAACTATTCGTTCTCATTGGGTCAACAGTCTTCTCCAGTTCACTCTGTATTTGAGACAGGGTATATAGTCATAAATGGTATAATGGCAGAATTCTGTTAGTCTACCTCTAACTTGTTTTTATAATTCTGGTTGGTCTATTTAAGTTTTCCATTTCACTTTTATTTTGCACTTTTATTTTGTAGTATAATCATAAACTTTGGTGTGGTAGTCATAAATATAATGGGTATGATTGATAAAATTTATAGCCGATATTTCCTAAAGCATTTATTTCTTAATTCTTCTATGTCCAGTTCATATGACCTACATATAAGGTTGTTATATGTACTTGGTATATTGCATTTTTTTGCTAATAAATTGTTTATGTATACGAGTATATATATATATATACCTATGTTTTTGGCCTACACAATATAATATATACCATTAGTTGAAGCCATTTAATTTAAGGCAGCTAAATTAGCTTTGATTTGATGATTAATTGTGAAGTGTAAAGAACTGTTTAATTTACAATTAAAGTGGACGTGAATTCTTGCCACTTCCTGATCAAATTATAAGAAATTCTGATCCATTTCCGAGATGAGCAATAGATTAACACCTTATATAAAACCACAAATTTTATTGTTAATTGCCAGGGCAGTGACTGCTGATCTTCAACTTGTAAATTACTTTTATTTGCTATTTCTTAAAAGCTTAAAATATAGGTGTGCCCTACTGCCCTACTAGACAGATCTTACCTAGCCAGTAGCCTTCTCAACACACGACCTTTGTATATCTAAATTGTTTTATTATCAAAACCATTATTGGTTTTTTACAAAGGTAAACAAGTCAACATTCGCCAGTTGTTGATAACTTCTCGTTTTAATAAGTACGTTTAAAGTGTAGGAAACCTATGTGAAATTAAGTGTTAACGTAAAACAATGGAAGTTTAAATTAAATGTATACTTGACTTTATTAATTAGCTGCCATTTATTGTGATCTGGTTATTGATTCCATTGACCTATATTTGCATCTTTTGAATATCTGGGTGCCCACCTTCAATGACTATACTTGGATTAATTTGCAAGTTTTTTTAAACAATTTCATCATGGTGCGATTTCACACTAAATTTCAAACTTCTTATTACATGGTACAACAAAATGAATTTTATACAACAAATCGATTACACCAAAGCTAATAATCGCTAAAAAATCCAATCCTGATAACCTTGTCCTTTTTACACTTGTCTTCTTTTTTTCCCCGTTTTTTAATTTTTTTTATACAAAATCCTACGTATTTGGGAAACAAGTTGCTCATTTGTAATCTCTTAAATGGTCACGTGTTAGTTTTTTATCTTATCCATGTTTAATGGCCTATGGATATGACCTATTTCGATGATGATAAATCCACCTTTTAATTTGTGTTTGAATCTTTATGCAGGATTTTTTAAGGAGGTGTCTATGCTATTTAGCATAATTTATTGTGATATCTGTCAAAGTTGAAAGCTTGTTAGAGACGTAAAGAGTATCTATAACTTGAACTCGTACACTACTGCATGACTATTTTATGGTTTATAATATTTCAATCAGATATAACTTAAGCAAATCTGGTTCTTTTCCTTTCTGTTTGGCTGTTTGAATTCGCCAGGTTATTCTTTTGTTAAACAGAGTAGGCCTATGGCTAAGAATCTTTACCATGTGACTTCATAAAATGGTATCAATATTTTTTTCTTCTAAAATTATTGCCAATAGTTCATAAATTGTGTTTAAGTTTGAAGTGATGTAACTGATGACTGGTATGCATGCTATTCATTGGCCTCCCTATGACGTTATGCAACTAAGGTACTCTTTAATATGTGTAGAAGCAATGGCTAACTGCCATAGGTTGATATAATTCATATTTAATTATATAATTAATGAAAAATTGACAGCAATTTCTGAAGATTACTATTTTCTATGGGAATTGTTTTCATATGTGATGTCAATGTCATAGGAAGGGGCTCCACTGATTTTCTGGTATAGATACTATCCATTGGCCTCTCTATGACGTCATGCAGCTATGGTACTCATACTACGTGTAGAAACAATGGCTTACCATAGATTGATATTGTACATATTTATTTATATAATTAATGAAAAATTGTCAGCAATTTCTGAAGGTTAGAATGGTTACTATTTTTTTATTAAGGTTTTTTTTTTATTAAATTAACTCCAAATTGAGTTTTACCAATTAAGAATCTCAATTATTTGTCATTGCTATTCCTGTGACTAATGACAAGGAGTGAACCTCACATTATTTGTGCATGGATAGATTTCCCTATCTTTTAAATTCTTATTTTTAAACTTGTCCATGCATTTCAATGTTCTTCTTGGTAAGCAGATTTGATTATATACATTACCAAAGGACATTTACTGTCAATTACACAAGCATAGATGGTACAAGGAGTCTCTGTTTCACTCCACCCAGAAAATTGAGTAAGTTTCATGTAACCATGACATATTTGTTGTGCATTTACTTGCCTAATTGCTTAATACTATATGTTTATGGTACAGTTAATAAAATCCACTATTTTTAGTGCTTAAAGATTAAATGTAGAACTTTGAAATCCTGTGTGTCAATCTTCATGACAGCTTTGGATCTCATAGAGATTTCACCACGAAAACAACCCAGGGTAAAAAAATATTTGCTGACATTTCCAATAAGGCAGACTTAGTAAATGTTTCTAAATAATTCCTTGGTTGTTTATAACTTATTTTAGGTGTCCACAAATTGCCCCAATTTTTAAATTTATTCTCAAATAATCTACATTTACTATCTACTGACATCACTTGTGATTAAGATAAAAATCATGATGATGTTTTTCTTACAAAAACACTGTTTCGTTTTGATTTTTTTCTTATGGTGTTACTTTAACTTTAAAATTCAGTAGGCCTACTGTAGCTTTCATTGTACGTAACTAACAGCATTGAACTTTTGTAATTTTATTGCCTTCTTTTAAGTCTGCATTCCTGTGCTATTATATCATTCATTCAACTGCATGCAACCCTTTCAAAATGCATTATTTCATGCTTTTGAAACTATGGTAGTTAAAGTATGATTTCTGGTTGAGACAATAAACCTTGCAGTGTTTTCTGAATTACAGCTTATTTGTAGTTTATTGCAAATTTACAAAAACTTGTTTTCTCTTTAGCAAATGTTATGAATTGGTGCTAATTATCCAAATTTAGGTTCCTATTACCATTTCTTTACAATTTTTTGGTAGCAAATATTGTATTTTTTTTTACCTGGGTTCACCAGAACTTTTAATAAATTATACAACATGCACTTACCGAA
The DNA here is from genome assembly GCA_034700285.1 of Proteroiulus fuscus. Classification (NCBI taxonomy): domain Eukaryota; kingdom Metazoa; phylum Arthropoda; class Diplopoda; order Julida; family Blaniulidae; genus Proteroiulus; species Proteroiulus fuscus. The sequence goes on from JAQIXP010000711.1 coordinate 14,966, forward strand.
TCCACATTATGAGTTTGACCACGAAACCTTTGCCCTTCATTGTTGGGAGCGAAAATTGCAGCAGTCTGAAATGCTGGAGCACGTTGGGCAGATTGTTGGAAAATGGGTCTGGCACTGCGCTGAGGAGCCGAATTAGGAAGCAGGAAACGAGATGAAGTAACCGGAATCACTCTTCTCTCTGTGAAACTGTCAAAATGACCACCATCTGACCCTGCGGAAGATCTGGCAGTGGCAACTTGAAGTGGACGAGACGTTGTTAAAGTTGGTTTGGGAACAGGTCGCTTGGTGGAAGATGGAGTACCCGATCTGGTTGTTCTGGCAGGAGCGGCATGTTCGAAAAAGGCATCTAGATCAAAGGGCATGGAATGGGCGTCTAATCCGCCCAGACCGAAAAAGACACCGTCCTGACGTCGGGCCAAGTCTTGGCTGGACAACGGATCGCCTGACCTCTGACCCGAGGCAACTCCTATGGCGAAGAACAGAGAAATCACTGCCCGAAGAGCAGCACTCATGGTGAAATGCGGCTGATATGTCACTCAATGCACTGAAAATCCACTGGTATATCCAAAATAATGTGTTGTATGGTCGAAATTGGCCAGGTCCAGCCTGTCCAAACCAAGACACCGTTGCTGCTGCTTTTTGGCCAAGTGTGTATCTTGTCTTAACGCTTTAAGAAGTTTGTGTTCAGAATCGGAGCAGGCGGTGTTCCAATTACGGGCAGTGGTCTAGTTTCCTCTGTTTTTCTACCTGCTTTGAACTGAAAAAGAGCTATTAAGGGGGGAGGGGGATACCTATGAGCTGCTTCGTCTTTTGCTCTGCTTGGTCGCCTATAACCCACCTGGACCACGTGGGCACCACGCCAGAACTGAAGTATACTCTTGAAGCCAACTTGCTAGCGCCTGCACCTCCACCCAACAAGAACCGTTATTGACACAGCCCAATACTCAAGCGTGAGGAATGAAAGTACCCACGCCTGGACATCAAGGACGAAAATTATGCCTGCGTGCTAACATACTTAAACCATCTGGTCACTTTTTTTTCTCCATTTTCTGTGGAAAACCATGCAATAAAATAACGCAAATATGTAAGATACAGATGTGCCCAGGCACAGTCCAGCTAGTCCAGGGCCGGGGATGGCCTGGGGCCGAGCTCGGGTGGGGCGTGTATGGAAGTGCATTATTTTGAAAATTTAACATTTTATTAGATTTCCACGAAGAAACTTGGTAACATGTGCACGAAAAGTCGTGAAAAAGGATTTGCTCTTAAATATTTTGCTCCATTTTCATTCTTAGTATTCTTAGCTTGGATTCATCTAATTGTGGCTATTTTAAGAGCATTTTTTTAATAATTGTAGGCTATGAAACTTTCTTATATTCGCTTTTTAATTTAGACGGATCTGTAAATTCTATAATTTTGGGAAAAGAAACATGATATGTTACAATTATGATATTGATGAAATCTTAACAATTAGAAAATCGTGCAATAATTGGGCCTTTATTTAAGGTTTTAGTAAAAAGTTATTCTTGCAAATCGTGTATATTGAACACTTATAGGCCTACATCATTTTCTCTTGCATTTTGCTTCAGAAGAACATCATAGTTTACTACATGGTAAAAGTCCAAACAACTTTTCTATGTAGGCCTAGATCACTTACTCCTATATGGTTATTGGAGTTCTTTAAGGGATTTTATCTCCAAAAGCACTGGTAAACTACTAGGTCTTAACTGAATGGCAGTTTAATGCACATTTTGGTTAGCCATGTTACATGCAACATTTTTGCACGGGCCACATGAAGTTACCATTTTGCTTAGTTTTAGGTCTGCCTGAGATAGTTTTAAGAGAGTGAGAGGTTGTACCATGTATACCAGAGTTAGTGTACAGAGTGTAACAGGTTACTTGTTCAGAGTGTACCTGTGTTAGTTGTACTGAGTGTCCAAATTACCAAAGTTAGTTGTCCAAGGAAGAGCCTGGAAGAAAGTGACCGGATTTTAAATATGTACATCTGTGGGTAGACCTGAGTTTCTGTTCGAAGTTGTCTCCAGGCTAAGGTTCCCCTCCCCTAACCCTAATTTGCAGCTATACAGTAGATGACTACGCAGATAAACTGACTTCTTGATGTTGAAGTAAATAATGGAAACCAGGCTCTTATTTTATGAGTGGTCAATTTTAATAATCCAGTTCACTTTTTTGTTGATGTGGGTCTGGAGTAAACAATGAACTGACGGAATTTGATAAACAGCTGGCCTGAATTAAATATGCACAATGCATGCATGTTTTTATTTGAATTCTTTAAGTGCCCACATAATTATTTAAGTATATTCTCTTTTTTTATTGAAAAATTCTTAAAAGGCTGAAATGACAGACATTTTAGAGACTGGAGGTCATTGGTAGAAATTTACGAAAGCTAGAATTTAAAATATGGGATTTTTAGTACATTTTAGTAACTGGATTTATACATAAATTCTTCTATGAATCTAACAAAATATATGATGTGGGTTTATAAGGCTATTTGTATTCATTATATGATACATAGTTAAGGGCAGAAGCAAGTGGTATAGTATGTTAATATTGTCTGCAAATTGCTAGTTTTTGCACATTACATCCCTAAGCCAGACATTTCACATTCCTATAGACACTCTCAATTGCGTGTGTAAACTAAATTTCAATGCAAATATTTGTAACTTTCAAAGAAATGACCAGTTAATTTACATAATGTATGGGTTTTTGCTACAGTTTATTATACTTTTACGGTATTTTTTTTATCTATTTTCATGCTTACAACTCGAAACCACATTTAAACTGATTATCCCAAAACACTAATTTATGATCAGGATAATACCGTAATTAAAACTGGGACAATGAGAGTTATTGTAAAGGGAGTAAATATGCCCAGTAACTGTATAGGCCTATTACAATATTTAAACTCTATTAGGACAGCTTTTGCTAATTATTTTTTTCTCTGTTTTAAAATGCAAATTCTGGTTTACAATGCTGATATAAACAATAACATATGCACTCATAAACCTCATTTTTAATTTTTTTTTTTTTTTAAATTCTAACCTTATAACGCACTGCCATCTCGCGATTAAAATTCATAGCAGTTGCGTATTTGAAATGAAAATGATTTTTATTTTCACCTGCTCACAGGTGAATAATAAATGCATGACTTTCATAAAACAAATGACATTATAAACAGTAAAAGCATAATACTAAAAAGTGCAAGCTCACATTGTGTGTGTAGGCCTAAATTTGTATGGCGTGGCCCTAATCTGTTTTTGATTATTTTGCATAAATGTTTATAACACCCTAAATGTTTTATATAATGTTCTAACCTATATATTAGTTATTTTAATGCCCATGCGCAATTATATTAAGAAAAATATTTTTATGGATCAGATAAAGTAATAATTAATCAAAACGCATTCATTCGTGTCACATAAGGTTGAGGGAAGGTTTTATCTATCAGATCTGCAAACATTGTCATTCTGTGTGTGCTCGAGACTTGGCCTGTTCAGTGAAAAAGTGAACTGGGAATGTACTAATCAGCAGATTGAAGATTAGTTGATTTTGCTTAATTTTACACCATGCAATGCAGATAACCTGAATAACTGGTGCTGAAATAATATAAATCGGACTGCTCTGTCTGATTGAGCTATTTGAATTGTTCAGTTTAATCTCTTGTTGAGTAGAAAAATAAGTCTTGTTGTAAAATTAATTCCGGTTTTATAATCAAGATTTTTATCTTCTAGCTAAATCGTAGGAGTTGCAACTCCAATATTTTAATGTATATGTATATATATATATGTGTGTGCACATGATGGAACCTTTCTAGATTACGTTTTTATAGTTTTAAGCTAATTATGCAAATGAGTGCCATGCTGTTTTTTGTTTTAATTATGGGAGGGGTTTGCATACATAGGAAACATTTTTTTCTTGTTATTTTAATTTTGGAAAATAATGTTAATTAAGGAAAATTGCCGAAAAGTACCTGATTCCTTAGTGCACTCTGTTGATTTATTTTTTTATGAGAAAGATAAAAGTTTTAAAGGAAAAGTCCCACTTAGGAAAAATAAAAAGGGTATGGAAATTACAATTTGATTTGAGCCTTATAGTACCAATTAATAAATAAAATGTCCTGAATTCATGGATTTGGTAGAAAATGCATATCCCTATAACAGGAGCCATGTTACTAACAATATGTAGCGCCCTCTAAGTACTTGACAAAAGGCATCAGCTCTCATTGGAACTAATTCACATGCACGTCCTAGAGGGCGCCACCAACTTTCATTGCCTGTTGAAATCTATGGAAAAATGGCGCCTAGCATGTATTAAGCAAAAGTTGTGAATTCTTCAATATGGAAACTCTACTGCAATTATTGTTGTCACTGCCATTCATATTTAGTAAGTGTGTACAACTTCAATATAACTTGCCACAAGGTGGGACGTTCCCTTTAATGTATGCTTAACGTTATGAAAGGGCTCATATATACTATAGACCTAAACTAGGAAAATGCTATAAATTCTTATAGGTAAATTTTTAAAAGCGTTTGGCATATCATTACATATATATAGCATAATTAGTATAAATAAGTACACATTTCATTGTAAATTTCAAATTTATTTTGTGAAAATATAATACTGATTTATGTTTCTTCCTGCTTAAAAGTAATGAATTAGTTGACTTCCTATCACGTTTTTTTAGTGAGCTTGTTACAGTTATAATTGGCTATGAATATGTAATCAATAAGGAAATGTAATTTGAGCAGCTTTTTTTTTTTTATAAATTTTTCTGCCGTTTGTACAAGTTGACATGAGATGCCAGTAATTTACATGTTTATAGCAAATACTTTTTGTCTAGCTGTAATTTTTTTTAAAAATTCATCATGCATTACAAGCAGTATGCTGCATGCAGTAGGCCCTAAATTATAAAAAAAAAGTCAAAACAAATAGAATTAAGGAACTTTTTTTCACCAAAATCCGGCCAATCTTTTTTAATTAAGTCTATAATCATCATTATAATTTAATTAGAGCTGGTATTCAAGTATATCCGTGCCTATATTCTTTGTTCGTCAAGTCAAAACAAATTAAGTTTTTTATTTCTGCTAGTATTTTCGATTATCTAAAATAGCTCAGTTTGATTTTTTTTTTTTTTTTTGCCAAATAAATGTTTTTACCTTTGTTTCTTCCATTGTGATACATACATGGAATAAAAGTGTCATTTTTTCTACATGCATCAGTTGTAACATCAGGGAAATTAGCCAAGTGAAACATAGAAAAATTTCTTACAGTTGCTGAGGATGAAGTTCTGTTGTTTTAAGAAAAAAAAAACGAACACCTCTATTGTTGAGTGCATTTTCTTAATTTGGATTAAAATTCTGACAGAATGAAACAGAAAAAGAAAGAGATAACATATTATTTCTTAAACTAAGACAACATTTACCTCTTCTCTTTATCAATTGGAATTTTGATTAATAGAAATGAATATTTATTTGAATAACTTTTTGAACAAGTTTTCAACTGTAAGTTATAAGGCAGATACGAAATTTAGCTAAATTATTATCAGTGGGAATCTGCATGGGATTTTTTTGATTTTTTTCTTGAAAATTAGAAAACTTATTACAGATGACTTTATAGTTAGTTAATAAATTGTGGGATTCAACTTTTGTGACTCCAAAGAGATAAGTCTGCATGTATAATTAAGTATAATGGGATTTCAGTTTTCATTATATTTGCTTTTTTTCAAGAAAATCAGGAAAAGTCAAGCTTGCTGAAATAACTTTTTTGAAGCAATGAAAATAGGATTAATTTTCTGTAGGCCTACATAAATTTAGTAGAATATAAGATTCTCATAAATTCGAATTACTGTCATGCAAAACTTGCAAGGGTATCAAAAACTTGTATTTAAAACCAAGAATATGGAATATGTTAATTTTTAATTGAATCATAGGTGTGCTTGCGCGAATAATTATCAAATCCTTAATTTGTAATTAATGGTGTTGCTTAAAAAAGTGCAGACGAAAGACAAGCTTGTTGCATACATTTTGGTAAACAAATATTTCCCATGCATAATTAGCGTTAGTGCATGCATGCATTTCCATATTCATGGGAGTTTGATCCACGTCAACGCCCTCTCAAACAACATTGTTTGATTGCATGGAGGTGGGCATTTCTTATATGAAAATAAAAAGTCTTAAATGCAATTTGTAATGGTAACCTATAGCTCACTCAAACACCCCAGTTTACTCATTTCATCAAGCCAAAATATCAATCAATGTCTCTGCAGCCACTTTTACAAGAAGAAAATAACAAAAAAGTATAAGAAACAAAACAACAATGGGTCTTTTTCGTTTGTTATGTTTTGTATACACATATACATGTATACTTGTGTGAACTTTTCTTATTTGTTCCCTTTTGATAGTGAAAATAATGTGTTAAGCCTAGCATGCATTTAATTATGAGATTTCTAGGGCTTGAATAAATTAAATATTATTTTCGGAATGCATATGGCATTTTAATTTCACCTATTTATGTACTTACAAATGTTTTTAGCAAATGGTAAAACTGTGTATTTAGTATTGAATGCACCCCTGTCAACAAAAGAGTGAACTGGGGAATTGAGTTGGACCAATAGGCAAAGCAAACCTGATTTCCACGAAGCTGGTTTATCTGTTTACTGTCATCTATGCTGCAATTATCATGCAGAAGTAATAAATCTATAAGTTGAAGAATTTTGATTTGTTTTTTCTCAGTTCATTCTTTTGGGGAATAGGGTTTTTTGATTTGCATATATTAAACCATCACTCAAATAAGAAGTTTTTGGGCTACTTGCATTAATCTAATATAATTACATTTACAGTATAAACATATATGTTAAAGTGAAAGAAGTAGGTTGTATAGGAAGAAGTGAATGAAAAATTATATAAAATTCATGGAAATTCAATTTTGATCTGAGCCTATTATTCATTAAATAAAATGTCCTCAATACATGGATTTGGTTGAAAATGCAAAGCCCAAGTATAGACGCCATTTTACAGTCAGTGTGTAACGCCCTCTACTGGATAAAAGGCATCAGCACTTATGAAACATGTAGACCCCCATGTCCTAGGGGGCGTCACCAACTGCCGTGTCTGCTGAAATCTATTAAAAATGGCGCCTAATGTGTATATGGCACATATATAGTTATTTCTTCAATATGGATAGTGCTGCAATTATTATTGTCGCAGCCATTCATCTTAGTAAGTGTGAACAACATAAATATCCCAAGTTACAAGGTGGGACTTTCCCTTTAAAATTGTGACTGCATGAATCTCATGATTGAAAACAATACTATTGTCAGTAACTATATGAACTTTCCTCCCTCATACTGTATTGAGAAATTTGGCAGGTGTATATATAGGCACTCTAGAAAATGATATTTTATGTTTGCTTTAAATATGGCTAGTATATCCGATTTTTTTTAATGTTTGAGATAAATGTCAGAAAATATGCAAAATAAAAAATACTTATTCATTTGTTTATACTTCAGGAAGGAAAGTGGTAACTTTCTCCAATGCGGATATTTTTTATTTGTTTTTTAACTAGATTTTATAGTATAGTCCAGTTAAGTCAAGTCTGAAAAATATATTTCCTAAGTTCGTAACATTTTTTTTAATATTATATATTTATGAGTAACCTTCAACAGACATAAGTTGCTGCCATGCCCATTTTCAATGTTATTCGTATATTATAGATGTCAAAAGCATTTTAAATTATTGAGAACATAGGTTTAAGTTAATTTTACTATAGTTGCACAGTTGAATGGTATAACCAATTGCAAATTGAGTACCTTTGACTTTATGTCCATGATCTGTCAGCATATGCAATTTAGCAATTTATGGTATTATTTTTGCATTTTGAAATTAATTCAATTTGCTCTGTACTACAGTTAGTTTCTGAAAGTAGTTTGGAAATATCAATTTACCTCTTTTGAGAAGCCATTTTTTTATTATTTTAACTACAACTGATTAGTTTTTTATGGCAGTCTCAAAAACATCGTTTAAAATAGTATTGCACTTTTCTTGAACTGATAATAAGGCCTTAGATGTTTGGTGCAAGACATGGCAATTAAAACTTAATAAGAGTAAATGTTATGTGATGAGAATATCTC
>JAQIXP010000712.1:0-23089 GCA_034700285.1 Proteroiulus fuscus
TCACTTCGGGCTTTTCATGTCAGAATGATTGCTTTTTTTTCCTCCCATTCGGAGTATGTGATGAATATGGATGGCCACTGTGCTAGAATATTCCACACTTGTTTTATAACTCATTAAAAGAAACTGAGTTTCTAAATTAGTGAAATTTGAAGACTTACAATACATGTAGTATTGCATGTACTCTAAAATAATGCATTTAAAGTATGTACTGTAGTATATGAAGAGTTTTATTTATTAATTTTTAATATTTTATTTCATCATTTTTCTACAACTGTAAGAATAACAAAATTAGGAAATATCCATTTAAATTATTAGTTTTCCCACTTGCCTATACTTCGAAAACATTTGAAAAAATGCCAACTTTGAATTTGTAAATAAAAACGTATACATATGATGGAAAAGTATATATAACATTTTAATTTCACTCACTACAAAATGGCGCCGTCAGCTGATAAGTGCAAGAATGTGTCTGATCACACCACATATTCCTTCCTTGTCAGTTGACCCTCTAATCAATCGCCAAAACAAATAACGCAAATCATCTGGGCAGGGGGGCGCCAAATCTGACAGCTCTCTATGTCACCGATGTGGTACTCTGGTGTTAGAACTAAAAAATCATCCGTTGGAATGGAACTTGCCACAATATAGCATTTGCATTTAGCTGTAATCAAGTAAAGCTTGGGTACAACAGGCAATTCAGCGATGGTTCACTTTAGAAATGGGTCCTGGACACAGTCTAGGTGGCAACAACACAATTAATGCTTCCATGCTAACACAAGGTGGCCCGGTTTTCTTCATTGTGAAATCTTAAGAATAATCAACCTCATGGTATCCGATAGTTTATCTGAAAGGATAAAAAAACTTTTTCCAGTTGACAATTTAGTTAGAAAAAAATGTTTCCAAAAATTTCTTGCTTGGCTTAGTTATTTAATAATAAAATAAAATAAGTTTTATAATTTTTATTTGAGGAACCAAAGGGATGACGTCTTCAGGCAGCACATGCCCATCATGAGTATAATGCAGACATGCTCCTTTCAGTTTAATAGTTCCATATCAGTTTGAGCTAATCAGAGGAGCCAAGCAAGGTTTGCATGATTGATGGAAGGTGCTGCCTCCAGTTTCATAGCAAACACCATTTGGCGTATAAATCAAAGGCGTACCCTGGGGGGGGGGGGGTCATACCCCTGCTGGGGGACTGTCGTCCCCCAAACAATGGTGTAACCCCCTTTCCCCCTTCTTTGGTAATTTCTAGTTATGCCAGTGGTAAGGATTATATCTGTTAATGTTTTTATTAAATACCTGATTAAGAAAACCGAACATATTTGTAACATTTTGAGAAGCACATTATTGTCAGTTGATATAGCTTTTATGCTTATCTACCCCTGCAATGATAAACGTTATGCACAAAATTTGTGTTCAATAGAAATGGCGTCCATATTCTTTCCGTTAATAGTTACTTTTGTTTTGCCCCTACTTCCATCATCATGTTTTAGCACATAGAGAATTATCAAAAAAGTCCCCATTCATTCACAACGTACAATAGTACATTTGTCCCCCCCCCCCCCAACTGCTAGTATGTTTATCTGAATTATTGCATTTTATATATATATATATAAATGAATACCACTCAATCGATAATCATTATAAATACTTCTAATAAATTATGTTTATTATGGATTAATATTACTACACTTACTGTACATATGGTATTGTCAGAATTTAAGTAAATCAAGGAGCTGTGTGACATTGCAATTTGTTCATTTATTTTAGGTATTAAATGAGACGTTTCCAAATTACACTTTTTTAATGAATGGACTTATTATGGGAATAAAGGTATACATTTGAAGATACTTTATGAAAGTAAACGTGTGTCAGAAAATCGTGTTTAACAATTATTTTATTTTCTTATGTAAGGGATTTCTATCATTCTTGAGTGCTCCACTCATTGGTGCATTATCTGATGTTTGGGGGCGAAAATTTTTCTTACTGGTGACTGTATTTTTCACGTGTTGTCCTATCCCTTTAATGAAGATAAATACGTGGTAATTATTCACTTTCGTGGCTTAATAAAAGCCAGAAATGCAATTACTGACCAGCAATATAGATAAAATGAAATGATATTCTGTATTTATAAATTTTCCAGGTGGTTTTTTGCCATGATATCTATATCTGGGGTGTTTGCCGCTACTTTTTCTATTGTTTTTGCTTATGTTGCGGATGTTACAGAAGAGGAAGATCGCAGTGCGGCATACGGCTTGGTAAGGAAGAGGAAATATAATAAAAAAAATTTTCAATTCAACCCAATTAGACTAGCATTAAAGCATGAAACATTCACGCAAATAAGTTCAGATGCTCAATATAACCAATGTCATGGGAAACAATTTTTTATTTTTTGATAGGTAGGCTACCTTATAATTTTTTTATTTTTATGTTTAAAAGGTTTCCGCTACCTTTGCTGCAAGCTTGGTGACGAGTCCTGGTGTTGGCTCTTATTTAAGTCGAATGTATAGTGATAACTTAGTTGTTGCACTGGCCACAGCTATTGCTGCTCTCGATGTCTTGTTCATTCTCGTGGCAGTGCCGGAATCACTGCCAGAAAAAGTGCGACCCTCGTCATGGGGCGCTCCTATATCATGGGAACAAGCTGATCCTTTTGCTGTCAGTTTATTCAGTGAATAGTGATTTTCAAAAAGTTAATTTCATTTGCTCATTTTGTGAAATTCACCTGACATTTTCATTTTTTACATAGGCTTTGAGAAAGGTTGGAAAAGATCACACTATTTTAATGCTGTGCTTAACAGTATTTCTCTCTTATCTTCCGGAAGCGGGACAATACTCCTGTTTCTTTGTCTATTTGCGTTTGGTGAGCTTATTTTGTTAGACATATATTACAAAAAAACCTTTTCTTTATTTCTTTAATTTTGAGAGTTGCATCATGCTTATTTATTCCGACAGGTCATGGGATTTTCTGCTGATGCAGTGTCCACTTTCATTGCGGTTTTAGGGACTCTTTCCGTTGTTGCCCAGGTGAAAAATATTTTTTTTTGTACTTAGATTGTAGTCCCTGTACATTTTTATTTAAATATTTACAGCTACGTGTTAATTTTCTTAATTTTAAAGACTGCTGTTTTAAGTTGTTTAATGAAAACTGTTGGAAGTAAACATACCATAATGGTGGGTTTGTTAATGGAAATGCTGCAGTTAATGTGGTATGGGTTCGGTTCCCAAACCTGGTAAGGGATTAAGTTTTAAATTTCTGTAAAATAAAATTTCTTTGAAAAGGTACTGTTTTTAAACTGAAAAACAACCATATTTTTAGGATGATGTGGGCAGCAGGGTTATTAGCTGCAGTATCCAGCATCACTTATCCTGCCATTAGCGCTTTTGTGTCAACCCATTCCGATGCTGACAAACAAGGTAGGGTCAGTGGTTTAGTTACTCATGCGCAAAAGTATAGTTTTGCATAGTAACAGTCATATTTAGGATCCATTCCAGAAAGCCTATAATCATTCTATTGACTGTTGTTTATATTTCCTGTAGGCTTGGTCCAAGGTATGATCACTGCCATGCGTGGCTTGTGCAATGGGCTTGGGCCAGCTGTATACGGCTGCATTTTCTATCTCTTCCACGTCGACTTAAATGAGGGGGAAGCAAAGATCCAGTCTGGCAGCGCCCCTACGAATATTACTTCACAAATGCCAGATCATATGCCTCAGGTAAATGACTTTTATTAAATGCAAATAGTTTTTGATTTGGTTTTAAGTAGCATTTAGTTATGTTTTTGAATATTCTTGCCTCGTGTTTGTTAAATATTTTAAAATTACATTTTTTTTATTAAATTAATAGTGAAAAAATCCTTTTAAATTTTGCAAAGGTATTTCAATAATTTATGAGAATTTTAAAAATTATAGTTTTGAATTTTTTTGTGTTATTTTAATGCATTTTAAGAAGTTTCTAACTGATGTATTCTGGTAATTAGGATATTTAATAGCCTTCGAATTAGTAGAGTGACTTCACTTTTTCTGATATACAACATTCCACAGTCATGATTAGTTTTTTTCCCAGTTAATCTAACTTGGACAGATTTCGGGGTATATATTTGTATTTGTTTAATTTTTGTGATATGCTGGCCTGGCATTCTATTAGGCAAGCTGAGGGTGTTACTTGTTATTTTCTAACCTTCCCCACAAGGCTTGCAATAATTATTGTTTAGTTGGACTTGAAATGTACAAACCTATAGTTTATGTACGTGTTTAAGCACGCTGGCATCTTATTGGGAAGATCTTGGGTTCAGTTCCCAGAGGTTACTTCCTTGACTATTAAGTCGGCTACGATCTCTCTCTCCCGTCACCACCTGTCTTGGGAATTGAATCTAGAATTCTTACTGAGCTGCTCTTAGAAATCTAAAACTGGTTTTTTTTCTAATTATTTAGCTCATACCTGGACCACCATTTGTCTTTGGAGCACTTCTAGTCATTCTGGCAATTCTTGTCTCTGCATTCATCCCTGAAGCTGCACCTATTAAAAATTCGGGCTCTCGCAGTTCATCCAGACGCAGTTCAGCAGGCACAGCCCTCGAGGTATGTCACTACGACTATGAGTATGACCATGCACCAGGCAGCGCTAGTACGGGAGGGAATCATCGCAAACACGAGAGCACGCAACCCTTAATGGAAGTTTCTAATGCACTGTAAACAACTGGTAGGCCAAAGCATTTTTTCTTACTCATTTGTTGGTAATAAGTTTCTCAAGTCTGACCACAATGTCGCTTGCGACCAGTGCACGAAAAAGCACTCGACTACGATAGAATAATAACGGGGGAGGCCATCTCGGAGGTCAGTTAAAAATGGTACCATTTTCCGAGGGTCTCTTCAAATCTGGCCCAAGTAGTTCGTTAGTGCATGTTTCATCGTCTGTATACATGGCACGCAGCTAGGACTGCATTGCGCCCTTGCAGTCACTCAAACCTTTGTGCATCACTTTACTATGACAGTTTCGTTAACTTCTTCCAATGTGATTATTTTACCACTTGTCGAAACTCCCCATCAAATGCATACTTAAATAAAATTTAGAAGCATTTATAAAGATGGGAAGGTGTACAAATATCTTAATGTAAAATTCCAGTGGAAACCGTGTCCATTTTTTCAAGACTTTGCTAGTTTTTTTCATCTTTTGATAGTCATGATTTTAATTTTAACAGTATTTTGTACAATTCAGGACTTTCTTCCTTATCTAAATTGACTCCATTCCTAAATTCTTGAAAATGTATGGCGGTATTTTTTTCCTCCTCATTTCCCAAATGTGATGTTTATTTGGAAAAATGCAATCTCTCTAAATGAAGACTTGGATTAAATGGTACAATTGAAATGTAATCTCTACTCTGATAGGCAAAGTTACAGTTGTTAACTTTTTTTGGCTTTTAAAACAACTGATTATTGTTTCTTTTAAGTTCTGATTAAATCTATTTGTGATAGACACATGACTGCTGGCAGAATGATGAGCAGGGGGGTGCACCCAGAAGTGGATGCACTAATAAAGAATCATTAATACTTTAATAAATTTGAATTTTGTCATTTCGAATTTGATAATATAGTTAAAGAATCTCTGTTTTACAATTATAAATTTGTAAGATATATTTACATTAAAAATATTCACTTACCCCTCCCCCTTTCCCAATTAATGTCATAAGTCAGGGGGGTGCAAGTGTATCCCCTTGTACCTTGTGACGTCCATGAATAAACATGATTAAAGTAAATGTTCATCCCGAAACCTACTTTTTATTGTTGAAATCTGTAGCCAAGAGAGCATTTTTCGATGACGTCATTGAACATAGACGAGGCTTGGTTTCACGGGGAAGGGGGGGGGGGGGGCGACCGCCACCCCCAAAAGCCTTATTTAATCCTTATTTTGCATACCGCCCGCCCCATGAAACTTTAGACCCCGGCCGCTTCCACCAAACCACCTTCCTGCTTGTTTTTGTGTTTGGAAATAAAATATGATGACGAGTTCGGAAGGGGAAGGGGAAGGGAGATGAGGAGAGGACTGAGGCAGCCGACCTTGGCTGCCTCAGTAATAATCAGAATTATCGCTTTCACGTTAAAATTACTGTACCTTTTAATCCATTTTCTTCAATACATTCTCATTTTGATTTATTGGAATATGCCATCTTTTTTACTGACTTGACATTCTTTAAACACTGATGTAGTAATCATTTATCTGATTGCATATTTCGTGCAAAATCTACAAGATGATTTTATGACTATTATAACTTTCAGTGACTTATTGGCATACTAACGAGGAGAGATAGAAAGTTGAAACAATGTTGCAGTTCTCAAGATTGCATGTGGGTTTGGTACCCAAAAATAATACTTTTTTAGCATATATATTTAAAAAAATATATATATTTCCTGTCCGTTTATTTCCCTTTAGGCTTTGTTAAATTTAAATCTGGTTATTATTGAGCACATCCTTTATTGCAATTAAAATTTAAGACATGCCAATAATATTTACAAGAAAAACGGAAAAAAAATAAATAAAACGTTTAAAAATGTAAATAAAAATTATTTAATGCACTAAAACTGAATGTTAATAATTCCAATGTCTTATTAGGCTTTAAATATCAATATTAATACCCAATGCACTGCATATATCAAAAATAGTACAAAACAAATATCAGTCTCCATGCTGACTGCTAAGGGGAGAAAACCAAATGCTTATAAAAAGTACCCTTTATTTCTGTGTTTATACTTACCGGTATGCTAATAACTTTAAAAAAATGTAACAAATGATTTGGATGCCCAAATAGTATGCAAGATGAAGCTTTGATACTTGACTGAGAATCATTATTATTAAATAAAAAAGTTTTTGTTTTTTTTAACTTTTTTAGTGCATTAAATAAAATTAATGAAATATTTTATTCTAAATTTCTAGTTTTATGTAAAGAGCATAAATTGTTGAAATTTGACTTTTGTCTTAATATTTTGACACTGATGATGAATCCATATTAGTGTGATATTGGTCACACTTTCTTGACTAGACTTGTATATTGGCACTTTTTTTTGAAACCACGATCTTTGAAACCACTGCACTCAATTCCACTGTTCATTGTTTTAACTTTAAATTAATGGCAATGACCCTAACCACCAAATTTAGTGCCTACCGTATTTAATTTTAATAGTCACAGCATTAAACATATGGGAATGGGCACAAATTTCATGCAGGATATAAGGAAAAGGTTAAGATAAGGAAAAGGTTAAGATAAGGAAAAGGTTAAGATAAGGAAAAAAAGGTTAATAGGAATTTTTTTTTTTTTTTTTTTTTAAAATATAATATATTATCAAATTGGAACGACCAGACTAAAAGAATTAGCAGTGTAATTTCAATTTGTAAGAAATGAAGTTTACCTACTAGTGTTATTAATTCTCTAAATTAGCCAGCTTCTAATGTTTTTTTTAAATAATTATAAAGACATTAGTTTATCTTAAAAGTTGTTAACTTATAAACAATATATTTTGTTTAAACACACCTGATGTACTAAATCCCACAATATCTTTAATGTTAGTGCGAAACAGTTGTTTTAAAACAATCCGATTTTGTTTTTGAAACTACAGAAATTAAAAAATTTACTAATTTAGTTCCAGTTTAGAAGGCTAGACAAAGTTTTACATCAAGGGATTTATAATGTTTAAGATTAAACAAAAAAGTAAGTTTTCAATAAATGTGATTTAAATTTAAAAGGACAGTCCCACTTTGTGACAAATGAATCTTAAAATTAAGATTATTAATGATGAAGTCTTATTAATAATTGCATTTCACCTACATAATTCAGAAATCACGATGTTTATGAAAAAGATGATAGATGCCATTTTTATAATAGTCCTCCGCCCAGGCAGAATAGCGCTGCGTGCAAAAGGGGGGGTTCAAGTTGGCTTCACATTATTGCTATGGAATAGTTATGCGAATTCTCTGTTACACAAAAATGTGTACACCATCTAGGCCACATTCGAGTTTATTACTAGAGGGTGTGCATGTACAATTGACAAAATGACTTCTAACATGGCTACTATCGACCATCGAGTTTTGCCTACATTGCATTGGCATGTTTCAAAATTAATAACTATTGAATGGTAATTATAAATTAAATTTCAGTTTCTACAATTTTTTTTTCTTGTCCTCTTTCTTGCAAGAAATGCTTGACATAAGGTGGGACTGTCCTTTTAAGCTCAGAAAATAACAGTTACTTATGCAATTAGGCATGGTGGCTGCAATAGTTTTAAATGAGCTTGCTTTATTTGCAATTCCAGGTCATGTTTATTATTTGTTTTATTATATTGATAGTTTAAAAATATTTTTCCTCCATATTTTGTCCTTGTAGCAAGGCATGTAATGTAAAACATACTGAAGTATGTATTTCCATTTCTAGAAACAATAGAACATCATGTTCTTTTGTTTGGTTAGTGATAAAAATATATTGTAAATATAAAAATTAAAGCAAGAGGAGTTAAAGGGGAAGGCCATAAAATTTAAAAACTAAATTAAATTGCAAATCGTTCAGCTGTAACATTGATGTAAGCATGGAAAAGTTACAATAATTGTAATTTGTACTAATATGGTACATGTACATTCCAGATCTCAATTTGGAAGGGATGACGAGCAGTTTTTTATTCAGGTTATTTTTCAAGCACTTAAGACTATCAATTTAGTTTTATCATTTTACACTGGGCTTTTCCTTTTCCTTTCTTATGCTGATCATAAGCCTTGACTTTACCTTCTATTTTGCAAAATTTCTTTGGTTTAAAATCATGTTAAAATACTTTTCTCGGACAATTACAAATGCAGCCACCATGAAACAATTATATTGTTGTATAAACTATAATATATATAGGGTTGATGAGTTTCAAGTATGGCAGGATTTATAAACTAAAACTAATTTTTAAGATATTTTGAAATTAAATTTACTGAAGCCAGAATTCGTTACTAATATTAAATTCAGCCTAATTAAATACCACACATTTGGCTGTGCTAGAGTATATACCATTTGGTAGGTAAGGGTTTAATACCATATACAAGAATCAGGCCCACTGGCTTTTAAATTGACAGCTTGAGAAATGCACTACTAGCAATGCAAAAATAAATAAAAAAAATAATTTCCATCAACATTCTTTTTAATTCAATATTTGAAGTTGTTTTCAACTTCATACAAATGCATAATCATAATCATTCTCCTCATCATGCATACTAGACACAAGTTTTATTTAAAAAAACAGAAACATTGGCCATATTCCATTGTTTATCCTTTTGTGATGTAAATGTATTGCTAATATATCCAAAAATAATTATTGTACACAGGAAATTCGTGTGCTTTATGCCTTTTTTGGCGAAACTAATAAAGTATTTTTTTGAAATCCCAAAAAGTGTACTAATAAATGATTGCGTCTTTTGCAGTAGTCCACCATTCAGTAAACCCGAAGAGAAATTGTGTACGAAATCTGGGAAAATGACCTTTATTTAATTACAGCAAAGATCTTGCATCAAATTTACAAGATACCGAAGTTATCAATAACTTACAATCATCCCTTAACTTTTATAAGAAAAATTATAGGGTAGAAGTTTAAGACCCCAAAACATGAGTTGGTGAAACTTGTGCCCACTGCTTGCTAGATCATTTCTCTAGTATTTCTTCATACTTTATAGGATGAATCCATTTAAGGATTGCTTGCTGAGACAAACTCCAATTGGGAATGTATTTGAGTGTTTCAAAACTGTAAATTAGCCTGTCCTTAGCTGATAGTCTCCATTCTGGGTAATGTAGCGCACCCAAGGTAGTGCTTGATAGCCACTCTTTTCAATGATTTTAAGATAGCGTACCTGCAAATGAAATCACTAGTGAAAATAATATCCTAAAGTTCTCTGTACGATAGCTAATACACTACTTATAAGCCCAACCTGGATTCCCGAAGTTGTGAAGTATGGAATTTCAAATTTCACGTGTATTGGCGGTTTTCCCTCGGTGTCTTCACTTTCTACACTAGGCAGACCAAAGTGAGCACGCATCAAATACTCCTTTCCACCCTAAAAATCCGAATTTTAGTTTTAATTTGGCTAAATACATTGAAATTTATTAACAGATTTATTAAATGTAGATTTAATTACAGGAAATGATTTCACAGTCCAAATAATAGCACTTTGTTCGGGTGAATATTTCACGCTGCCAATGGTCGTCTTGAACTTGGGAGAATCTGCATCGGTGGGAACGGGTATGACGATTTCCACGTTGTTTGCAGTGGAACGCCTCTTAAACTGACTTTTGGCCTAAAAAAAATGTATTGAGTTTAATTTACTTTTGCAGAGCATCCTAATGCTATCCACACCATAAAGTCCTAACCTTGACCATGTATTCAACTCTACTGTGGGCATGTCGTTCGATGACCGATTCAATCCAGATGAGGGGTTTCACGTGGGTGTTCAAACGGTAAGACATCAATTCAAATTCACCATCGGGTGGGATGAACGATATGGTTCGGTCATTTTCAAATCTTGATAACCTAACACACTGATGAAATTTGACATCCTCCAATTCTACTGACTTGCTCTTTCCACCTGTGCAAGGTTTTGATCCATTTACAGTTAAATTCCTTGCATTTTTCAAAGACAAAAGCTAGCATATTGTTGCAACATTTGAAAATATTTGCAGATACTTACGACCAGTGCTTTCAAACAGTACTTTATCGTTTAGTCCTAGTCTTAATTCCGGCATTCCCGATAAATAAACTCTCATTCGAATGGAACCCACAATTTCGCTGCGCAAAACATTTCCATTAGCACTTGCCTGATAAATATTAAAAGCCCATTTTAATATTCCTATAAGCTTGACAATGAGACTTAATTCTAAGTTGCCATAATATGCTACCAGCAGGTTGACGGACTCGATAACATCCAAAAACACCTCATTCTTTCGATATTTGATCCCTTCCGATCTCCAAGACACAGCATTTGTAACGGCCATGGGAGGTCTCGGTTGAACTTCTAACTTATGCCCCTCTTGAGTAATGTACCTAATTTTTTACAAGTGCAGGTTGAATAACAAAAATTAATTTCCACAAGGGTAACTTCAGAACTTACTCTTGCAAAATTTTACTGTCCGTTGTCTGGGGATATCCAAAATCCATGACTTCATCAAGAAGTTCATAAATAATGACAAAATTATCTCGGATGCTTTCTTCTTCCAATTCCTTAAAATATTCTGAAAAGACCTACAAAACATTTTATGTACATAAATAACTTTCTTTGGTTATTATGTGAAATAAAAATAAGAAAAACACGGAATTACCTGAACTATCTTGTGAAGGGAGACAAAAACCAAAGCAATATTAGCATTCTTTTTAGTACTAGACACCACTATAGAGTGAATTAAGGAAAATGTTTTTTAACGATTTGCTGAAGTTTCAAAGATGTGCAAGGATACGGTACAAGTTATTGTACTTGATGAAGGCAAATGTTACACCATCACACTGTATTATTGGAGTGACAAGACCATCTTCTTCTTTATCCATTAAAAGGGGCATAAATTTATCTATAACAGTCATGTCGATATCTCCGCGATAATTTCGCGAAATTAACACCTGAAATTTAAAATGGAAAATCTCTAAACTTATATGTTATTTTCCTGAAATAATGTTACCTTGGATTAATTCATACATGATGGTACAATACCATATCAGCTAATATAGGCACAATATAGCCTACTTTCCGACAGCTTATCTTAACAGGAGTTTAACCTGCACTCGCAGGGGTGAATACGGCCGGCGGGATTCCGGGAAAATCCCGGTGGGCCGCGGGCCTTCCAAAGTGTGCCTGCCGGACCAATGGGCAACAAGCCTTAGATTTCCCAGGCCGGTCGGACGCCGCATATCCGCCCCTGGACACTTGCAAAGTGCTTCCCCATGAAGTAGAGCGCTTTACGAGTGCCGGTTGAACTCCACGTTATGGAGCTGTCGGAAAGTATAGGTTAATACCGGGTGCAATTTTAATGGTAATTTGCAACTGCATGAGGGAGTGGCATCATGCAGGTGCCAAGTGCATGGGCTATATTTGACGAATTACATAAACTACTTGTGTTTAAAATTTAAATTAATTATGCAAGAAAACAAATCATACCTTCCCTTTTACATCTAAAATGTAAACCGCTGAAAATGACATGATTATGCAGCTGTGTTAGCGTTATTGAAAATCAAAAACGCAAGGGAGCTTGGTGGGCACTTGATTTACCTACATTGAGAAAAATCAAGGTTTAGTAATAATAACGTCTTATTCTTTCTATTTATCATGGTAATATACCTACACTAAATGTCTCAAATATTCAGCTTAATAATCATTATTTGGTTATTCATAAATTAATAGAAATGAAAATCTTCAAGATGTCGAGTTCATCATATTATGTGGAGTTTATGATTTCGCCACGAAACTGGCAGACGATTCTTGTTTCAGCCAAAAAAGCGCTTCAACTTTGGTATGAACCTCTGAATGAAATTTAATACGAAGTTAGGATTTTGTATTTGTAATCCTAACTATAATAGTGAAGTTCTTTCGGGGAGTCCATTTTTAAATCTGTTTTGTTGACAGGTGCTAGCCAGACTGAAAAAAACTATTTCCAATCAATTTTAATGCTGGATTCAGGAGTAGAAGACGCTAAGGAAGGGTAGAGAGACAAACTGCCATGGTGTAGTTCTTCTATTACCATTTGCTTCTCGTTTAGTCTTAGTGTTGATTTACGAATTTGATTGGCAATGTTGATTGAGTTGGTTAACTGGTTGCTGGTATCTTGGATGAACAACGATTAATAGTTCGTCCACGGTGACATCTTGAATCGTATCAGGCCATGATCAGGCTCAGTGGCATGCTCATTGGCACATAACCATGGTCCATGCATGTTGGTAGTATTGAAGGTTACAGACCTACACTGATTCATTCAAGGTCTGAGGATGGTGGCTATATTAGAATTGTTTTGATTGATTGTATAGGTTGAAGTTATTTTGTTTTTAATCCGTTTTAACATCTGAAGAAGGGGGTTATAATGAATGCTCCTACTTCCTTACCCATTTAAAGATGCGCTATCCTCGCGAAAATTTTTATTTCAAAAGGTGATGTGCACTTGTGCCCATGCTTGGAAACATTTCGTTTTTCTATATATGGTTTTTCTGAAATATTTATAACAAACGTTTTTATTACTGTTTTGTGGACTACTAGTATGATTTTTCGCTTCAATTTTCAACACCTTACAATCAGCATATCATAATGCCATTTAATAGGGGGATACTCTCACGTCATACAGTTGTGACTTAAACATCATCGTTAAATGGAAATCCTAACAATTTTGAACTATTTTTAGGAAGATTATTCCATTGTCTTTTAGAACGCAAGAAAAAGGACCAATAATAAGCATCCATTCTAGCAAGAATTTCCTATAGAGGATTAGAGTGTACATACCTACCTTGAGCATTAGCATTTGGCTTACATCTGAATTACATGGTAACTTAAAACTTTCGACAAACCCATGCTTAAATCTTCCCTTTGAGAATGCAGAGATTCCCAATTTAGAGAATTTAGCATCTCGGTCACACTATCGGTCCTTTGGTCAGACCTTTAACAAATCATGTAGTGTCTCTCGAAAAATAAATTAAAATTAATTAATTCAGAGTATCTTTGAATATGCCAGTCAGTAGTGATATCTTAACAGAAATCTTGTGTCTTTAAAAAATGCCTCTTGCAAGGGCTTTTATAGCTTTTACTTGCTATGATTGCACTTTTCAGACTTTTTTGTTTCCCTCCCCTGATTCAGATCGAAATTTGTCTGTAAAACTCACTTATGGCTTGTTCAGGGGCAATTGAAGTTAGCACTCTCAATATTGCTTATGAATTGGGCGACAAATAATTCCTGTGTATTCATTAGTAGGACTACTCATTTTTCATATGCTATTACCAGCGTACCGTGACAAGTTCTGTTGTTTCTTGTTCTCCAATTAGTTAAGAAAAGGCAAGCTTTTTTCAAAATACATGGTGGTCAGAGGGCATGGGAAACGTCCACAAACCACGTAGCTTAGTTTTTCAGAATTTTTGACTCCCCCCCTCCCCATTTTCGCAAATTGTAGCAATTCATGGCCCCCCCCCCCCCAAAAGCCACGTCGCCCAACTTAAGTTTACCCCCTTTTGGGCTACGTGGTTTATGGACGTTCCATGGATTAATAATTGTGTATTTAATTATGAATATGAGTAAATGCTTATTTGGGTTAAAAGTCGATTTGTCAATTAAAACGTTATTATTAACAAGCAATTAGTGTACCATCCTATATAAGCTTTATTGAGAATGCTAACTTTCGTGGCCTCTGGACATGCCATAATTTTTGCAGACCATTTTTGATTTGAACCAAGTGAGGCTATGGGACCCAAAACAGTGAGAAAAGTGCAACATTTGGTGACACCGAGTGCAACCTGCACTAACAGTATACTTCCCCTTATTATAATGCTCACAATCTTTGATTTGGTACCTAGTAAATTTATTAAAATGTAATCAAGGGACCTCTAGCCCAAAAACGGGAAAATCTCAAAAATCTAAATGTCATTCTTTAGAATGAATCTAGTAAGATAGTCTCATGGGTCGGACTATAGAATTTCAGACATTTGCAGGGTAGCTAGCATGCGAGCAGTTATAATAATTGGTTTTTTTTACAAAAAAAACTGAATTTTGAAATTGCATGAGAATGGCCTGTCTAAATTTAGCTGCATGCTAGTAATATAAAGCTTAAAAATAATTAAAGCGGCACTGTCCTGAAGAAATGTTGTTCCAAATTGGGGCTCCAAGCACGTGCTAATTACAATATTGGTTTGCTGGCATTTGCACGTGCACTGAGCCCCATTTTGGAACAAAATTTCTTCAGGAAAGTGCAGCTTAAAGTTGAAGAATGCAGCATAAGGACTATGCTTATAATATGTTTGTATGAATTAAACTGTGGTTTGCAATCATTTGTTTTGTAAAAATGCAATATTTGGAGGAAAAAAGTAGTAGGTCCCTAGTTAAGGTACCAGTAACAATAACCAAGGTTAGAGAAATGGCTTATTTTTAATAATTAGATATTGGTTTGAATGTACCTTTTTGAGGGCAATTATGAAAAGCAAAAGTTTTAAGATTCTTTTCATAGCTAACCTTTGAATTTTTTTCCATTTTTTGCACATAATGCAGGCCAATAAATAATTAGATTAGGTGTCACTTTAATATTTGCATACTTTTTTTGTTTATTTCAAATTAGAAATTATTCTTGGTACGTAATTATTTCATGACAGCTCCCCATTCGATGCTTTTTGTGAAGTTCATTTGTGTTTAGTATACGAATGTGGGGTGTTTCAAGGTATAGTTGTCTCATACTTTATCTTTATTATGTAACCCTGCTTATTTTTAACTTTTTAATACGTACTTAATAGAAACAGTAGGCCTAGGCCTAACATAGCTTTTTTAAAATGCTAGAAATTTAATAGTGAAAATGTAGTATTTTTCATCTATTCAACCTATATTTTTCAGGTAATCAGTAAATGATTACACCATATTACGTATACAGTGGAGCTCATCCATTTTTCTTTCATTTTAGCATGAATTTTTTACCCCAAATTAAACATGAGCCAGATAGTGGCGAAGGGGCTGAGTTTATATCAAACATAATCAATGGGTCAAGCTTAAAACGAAGACGGACGGAAGATTACGATGAAATTCAGATGACGTGTCCTACTAAACTGGCCAGTTTTATTCTTCCAGAACAACGTACTTACATGCCAGGTAACTAGAGTGCAGGCATAGTTAAGGTTTTACAAACAAACATTTAAGTTCAAAATTCTGCAAAACGAAATTGGATAATTACTTTTGCTGTTTGCGCATTTTTAAAAAAAAAAAAAATTATAATTGTTATACAAGCACATACATATTTACAGGGCATTCCTTTTTACACATACGTCACACACCATATGTATACCAAACAGAAGATTGGAAGCCGAGAGGATGCACCATGTATTTGCCTTTAGCAGAGGATGTCATGGTAAATACGAAGAATATCGAACAAATCAGTTTTGAAAATGACCAATTCTTTCTGGCAGATGATAAGGGCAATTATGTTGGAGCGAAACCAGGTAAAGAAAATCTAAAAAGCATAGTTGGATTGCAAATGCTTGACTAATTCCAAATTTGCTCTGTACATAGGTAATGCAATTCATTTGTGGCGATTTGATTGCTCAACGCGGAAGCTTTTCATATCCAGGTCCATTCTCTTCCTTAAAGAACAGGTATGTTTTTGATTCATATGAATCAGCGGAACGTTATTATTGTATGTGCGCTTTAAAAATTATGTGTAGTGAGGGGAAAGGGAGTATATGGGTGGAGAACTTATTTGAATATTAGATGTGAAAGCATAAAGGTCACGTGGATCTTGGAGAAAATTTGGTTAATTTCACAAAATTTCAAGGTGATCGAACTTTGCATGAATTTTGATTATTCGCCCAAATGTACTGAAATGTGAGCTGTCCGACTCAGGGATTCTACCTCTCAAATTGCCCCTTCAGCACCTCTTTAAGCAAATCCCTTGGTGCACATATGGGGGTGATGCTTCACGGCAAGAGTAGGCAAGGTTTACCAAAAATTAGCCTGCAAAGTAAATTCAAATGGATACATATATGAATAAACCCACCACATTGTAAGGTTTAACCCTAAATCTCATGCACCATGTTTATTAATATGCTTTGAACTTGTTTGAGGTCGTTTCCATCCTCGAGTTCTATATCGTTTTCATTTTTTGCTGCCTTCTATAATTTCCCTATGGTATGACATTGTATTTCAGGAATTCAATGATATACGTGCACAACTAGAAATCATGTGATTGGAAAGGCTTGATCTTGGGTTACAATAATACATCCATGCCTGAGATTGCGAGTAGACGAGCATTTTTAATTTAGTTATATTGTGCCAAAGTAAGGGACTTGTCTCTATTTGTTGTCTTTTCTCCATGTAATTATTCAAACATTTATTAGTGGGCTTGCTATGAGCAAAATAGGTGCATTGGAATTTCCTGCATTCATTTTATCAATTTATATTTTTATTGTGCATTTTCTTCCTTCATGTCCCATGTTTCTCTTCAGCCTGTTTATCTTGTATGTGTTCTGTAATTTATCACAGTTAAACCTTCTTGTCCCTTCTGAGTGAATCATACAGTTATGCTTGCAAATCTATGCACACAATCACATTTTATGTATACTAGAGTAATCAGTATTATTTTGCTGGAATTTTTTTAAACTTATATTCCAAACTTCATTAACAGCGGCTATAATTTGGGGGTATGGGCACAATGCACTTCAATTATGCCTGTCTTTTGAAATATCAGGAAAAAATATTCTGCATTACTGTCATACGTCAGTATTATAACTTCTGTACGTAATCTAAACTATTTCTGTTTTTAATGCTACAGTAAGCCAGCAGTTTTCTCATAGGGTTATCATAGACCTGAAAAAGTCAGGGAAGTTGGGGCAACCTATAAAATTCAGGGAAGTTGGGGCAACCTGGAAATTTCAGGGAAGTTGGGGCAACCTGGAAAAGTGAGGGAAATTGGCATCAAACCAATTTAACACCCCTATCCTAATTTTTTTTTAAATCTGTTTTAGACCTGTTGCATGAAAAATTATGGGTTATGATTCATCTACAACCAAAATACTAACCTACAGGAAACATAGTTATGGTATGTTAGGATCTCAGTAGCGAACGAATCTAATTAACCTACAAATTTCCATGCCACAGTGAACTAATGAAAGCTCTCATGGATGCATATGCTGGATGGCAACTGCAAACGATAAAAATAAAATTGACACTAGGTGGAGGGTCCAAGGCTATCCATACGCTCAAATATTTATTTCTGTGCAATTCCAAATTAACATTATATATTCATGTGCTCGTCATTTACTTAGTGCCATGGGACCATTCTCACATAACTGCATGAACCCTAGAAATGATTAAATTGGACTAATATTAAGTGAAGTGTTTTTTGGCGTTATGATCGTAAATGCATGTTACACGGTTTGCAGCTGAACCGTTTTTTTTGCCATATGTGGTTTGTCATTTTGGTGTGCTGGATCACAGCGCAAGATAATAAGAAGGGTACCCACTTGTGATCTACCTAAATAGGTAGCATAGTAAATGAGATCACAGAGAAACAGAGAGCAGCACATTAAATTTTACGTTTGGGAACATTGTGGAACTGCTTGTAAACTGAATAACAACAGTGCATGATCAGACCACAACGCCAAAATATGCCTATTGTATTCAACTACAGAATAGATGCAATAATATGTTCCATTAAATGTCTAAATTACTGCAATTACTCCATATGTTGTGACACTGCCTAGCATAATGATACTGCTTTAGGGATACTGTAGAACATTTTTACTGGGTATCTAGATAATTGAGTCAAATGTTAAATTTTATGTTTAAATTTCAGGCGTACATTGTGTCCCTACCCCAAAAGTTAAGTCTTATTTTCCTGCTGGTTCTATATATATATAGATTTTTTCTGAAGCATGATTTCCAGAAATGTGACTTCTATATATTCCCTCTACTTCTTTTAGTACCAAGTAAAAGAATATAACGTAGAAGTGACAAGAAGGTATTTTGGTTAACATTGCCAAACAAGTCAATCTATTTTCTTGATATGAATTTACTGTTTAGGGCATTAATTTTTTTTAGTTTACGGCACATGTTATTTACTTATTTTTTTTCATATTTATTTCTTTTTATCCATTAACCTCTTTTAAATTGTGCAAAGAATGTTGTTAAGAACTACAGCCAAATTTTGAGCACACTGGTCACAATAATTCCTTTCATTACAATTTTTTTTATTATCAATTGGTTATAAATACATGCTAATTATGTTTCCTTGTTAATTCAAAAAAATGTTAATTATTTTTTAATTTTATTTCATTTAAGCCTACTTGGAAGCACCTGGTCAGGCTAATAAAATAAGATTTCCAGAGAAAAAAAAAAGGTATGGTCGTGTAAAATAAATTAAGAGACTTTCTTTTAGAAAACAATATACAAAACTACATGTTAGTCCTAACTACGTGTTAGGATCCAACGTTTGAAGATCACTCGACAAAGTCAAGACCGAATCTCCAGTTGCATTCGCTAAAGTCTGCAATACATAATCGTGGTCTGTGACAATTGGTGATACAGCACTGGTGACTGGTGTGGGTTGAACCGGTGGTGACATCATGTAAAAATGAACAACCTGTGAACCATCGCCAGACGGCTTTTCAGCCAAAAGATATAACTGGCTGGGTGAAACGGACATGATAGTCTGCAGTGGACTCGAATCGCCCCGAGACATCTGTGAATGTGCATTAACATTTTTGGAAGGTGAGATTGGTCTAGTCGCAACTCTTTTTTTCGGCAAGGGATTATTGATGGTGAAAACGGACTTCATTTTTGGCTGTCTACCTGACCTCGTCTGCTTCAGAACTCCTTCTAAAACATTGTTATCCTGGATAAATTCGTCATAAACTTCGATATTATCTTGCTTCGCTTTGGTATCCGTTACTACTTGTTCCGTCATGCTGGCTTCTGCATTGCCCAAGAAAACGGTTCCAGGAAGGCCTACTTCATTGGAATCCATCGTGAAACTATCAGTCAAATATTCGTCATAAATAATATGACTGCTGGATGTGTTGTCTGAACAGTCCTGCTCAATTGCAAGAAGGGGTTGTGTACAACCGTCGAATACTGCCTCGGTGTTGTCGTCTGTGAGTTTTTTGTTCTTACAGCGTTTCTTGGGCTCTGCATTATTGATGGTAAAAAGGAATCTCTTTTTTGGCTGCCGCCCAGATCGTGTTGGCTTTAAAACTCCATCCAATGTTAAAGCTTCCTCAGGATTACATTCTTCGCTGCCTTCGTCGTATTCCTCTTCATTTTCTAACGAGTCTGTGATCGAGTTTTCACACGATCGGCTGGCTGGAATACTCGCATTATTTTCACTCGAATCGATTAATTGGGACTGGGCTTCACTCTGTACAGGTAAGTCCATTGGATCCGTTTCCTTATCACTTTCTTCATAATCAGAATCACTTTCTTCTTGCATGGTCCTTCCTGATGAAAAAGATTAATTCTGCAAATGTTAACCATTTTAAGAGTAGAAACAGCCTATGGGAATTGAGTCCAGATTTCCTAATTAATAGGCTAGTTTCATTGTCAAGCTCCCTTCTTGATAATATGGATGTTAATGTTTGTTCAGAACTTACTTATTCTGTGGCGTTTCCTTGGTTTTTCTTTCTCACTATCACCGCTGCCATTTCCTCTCAAATTTTTCTTTCTTTGGTTGATGCTTTGTTTTTTGCGAGCCTTCTTTGTGGCAGTCACTGATTCTGCGTCCACATTCTCTAATTCGTTATCACTGTCGTCAAAGATGGACAAGTCATACTGTTGACGATCGCCTGAAAAAACAAAACGAGCTATTCGCTTAGATCAAAATTTAGGATGACCATGTCACAAGTATTAAGTTTGATTTTTACTTACGTATGGCTTTATCAACTAATGCCCTGTTGAACTTTTCTTCTCGTTTAAATTTCAACTGCAATAATAGAAACAAATCTAAAGCAACAGTTGTCAGATTTGTTGATACAATAAGAGCTACTGAATAGATTCTAACTTTCAATTCTTTTCTTTCACGCTTTGGAAATAAATTGGCCATCATGGAGAAGTCCGTTCCAACCGAACTTAAGGCCACATAAAACTTAGCAGTTTCTTTGTCCGTCCACGTTTTTGTCTGTTTCTTATTTCTGAAGCTAGCATACGTGGTATTAGACTGTCGACCATAAACAATGGGAGATGAACTCAAATTTGATTTTGAGGCCGACGTCTCAATAACCAAGCTACATAAATGAAGAATTGGAGAAGTTTACATTGCCAGTTACATACCCATTTTTACACCTTGGAAAAATTTGTTTTTCCTTCACCTTTGTTCGTCCAAAATAATATTGCCATCAGGTCCAATTTTAACCTGAGGCACTGGCATGCTATTTTCTTCATTTTTTTCTAGTTCTGTTGTGCTGACTGCTTCTTCTGTATTGGCTTCACCAACAAATTCTGGATCATCCACAGCTTCCTCAGCCAGTCTTAAATTGCAAAACTGATTTATCTACAAATTTCATCCCCTCTCCATCCCACTTACAAAAATGTAATAATCCGGTTTTACTAGGTAGTACCTCTCTGAATTTTCTGTGGACAGCGCAGGCGTGTTTGCAACCTTGTCAGCTAGCGGAGGGCGATCTTCGACATCGTCATACGTCATCGGGTTGCTCGAGGGATTCCAATAGATCAGGTCGAACATGGTCATCTTTGCCCTGTCTGGGGGAAGTTTGTTTTTCTTGTGTCGGACGTTAACTGCCTGTAAGACCAACATAAATTGATCACATTTGGGAAAAAATGGTAGAAAGATTTGTATTTCAAATATGTTTTGTCGCAAATGTATTAAGATTCGTGTCCATCACCTCTTCTTTCTCACGATTCTCGGTTGCAGTACGAGTGGAATTCTTTCGCACCCTTCTTATGCTTTGAGTGGTTTGTTGTACTTGTTTATCTTGAGTAGGAGGTATTTTCTTGGGTGGTGCCATGGCAGGAACTTCAGTATTGTTAAACGTTTCTGGTGTTTCACGTGCCTGCTCAGAGCTTTTCAATTCGTTAGGAATATCCGATCTTGTAGACGAAGGGCTTAGTAACGACTCGATTGAGGATGTTGCTGCCTTCCTAATTAAACAAAAAACAAGCGTGCTACAAAATAAATCAAACGGAGAAGTTTAAAATTAACTGGAGGTACCCTAATTCATGTACCGTGCAACCACATTAACCATTCTCCTGACAGGTGGTGGGCTTATATTTTCTTTCGGAGGTTCACTTAATGCAGCAACAGCACCTGTTGCACATTTCGGTGGTGGGGTTGGTGCTGCTGTAGATGAGCTTGTAGTGGTTGTCCCTGTTGAGCGCCTGCCAACTCCCATTATATTTGGTTTTGCTTTTGGAAGCCTTGCTCGTGTTCGAACGACGGTTGTCATTCCTGGTGATCCTGCTGGCACAGTGTTCGATGACATGATTGTTGAAAATCTAAAAATGTCGAAAATTTATTTTTCTACTTATTCAACCCATCTGATGCTGACAGCACTTCAGTGATCGATCTTTGGGATCCATGCAGTGATAACATATGGTGCAACTTTTTTTTTAAATTTAATTCAATAATAATTAACTCTCCAATTTTACTGTAGTGATAACCCTTTACAATTAATTACCTTCGTGGTTCTTTTGTATAATTATAAATTAATTTTAAGCAAGCCAAGCAGGGTAATAAATAGCATCCAAATGTATCCACGTACAAACATCATGAACAGCAGCAGATAACGGCCGCTAGCTAGCGCCACTTACTAATTCATTTCTGCAGAAAAACGAGTCTGTGGAATTGCAGCGCGGCATTTGATGTAGTTCCAGTTTTGTGTTAAATTTGTAATCTTTGTGATTCAAGCGCATTTGAAAATTGTGGATTACGATTGACTAAGAATTATCATTGGGTAAGTAATGCATTTGTAATCCATTTAGACTTCTAGAAAAGCTTTACTAATTTGACTGAGAATTACACTTGTATACCCATAGGACAAGGGGTCCGGTATACAAGTGCCACAAATTCTTCTTAGGCCTAACATGGGCCTCACTCGCCCTTTTTTCTTGTTTAGTTACAGGTTTATAAGTACATTCTTTTCTGACGAAATTTTTAATTATGCAATGCATGCAACTGTCATAACCATTAGGTTTGTTGGGATATGAATTAGGTTCGCTTTATTTCTGTTCACACTGCACTGACTGAGGTAACAAGGCTAGTGCTGAGCTCATCAGAGCTGTTAAATTAGGCGTGTTTTAGCGCTATTACCCTGTTACCATTTGGATACATAGTTAAGACCTTGAGCGTTTTGCTGTTGTCGTCTGCCGTTTTATCGCTTTTGGATAACAATGCGGGTAACCAAAAGTGTAACA
>JAQIXP010000713.1:0-23083 GCA_034700285.1 Proteroiulus fuscus
GAGTTTTTTCAGCTCACTCGGCTGTATTTCGTTCACATACATACTGACTGACATGTGCCCTATTATTAGTGGAATTACGAATTAACGTTGTTTTTAGAGCTTATCCTAAACTCAGGATTCAAAACTTGAGTCAACATGTCTTTGCTAATTCCAAAACTCGACTCGTAAAATTATACTCGTTGATTCAAGAAGTTTCCTTGCATCACAGCATCAAGAATGTTTAGTCATGGTAGCGCTACCATAGCCTTCATTACTATCAAGGCTAATTTGCATATATGAAAATTAGTTAATCTATCTACTATTAATAAAGCAAGAGATGTCTGTATCTACATATCTATGTATCAACTATCTCCGTAACCAATTGGAACTTTTCTTACAATGCTGTTCCCAATACTGACATATAACCTAAAATATACTCTGAATTGTTTTTGACCTCCAACCCACAAATTTTCAAAAATTTAAACTTTTACTTTTAAAATTGCATTGATTTACATTGAAAATAGGCTTATTGCCTTGGAATTTTGTGCGTGAGCATGTTTGGAATACATGCATGTGCAAATTACAAGTTTAACAATGACATGTGTCAAATTGCTTTAAATATATTTGCTGGCTGTCACAAAAGTATCATTTCCGTACATCTACAAGGTGTCACAAAAATTAATTTAGGTGCATCGACATGTTGTCACAAAAGTATCATTTCGGTACATCTACAATGTGTCACAAAAGTTTCATTTTAAAGGTACATCTACATGGTGTCACCAAAGTCTCAATTCTGTAAATCTATAGGGTGTCACAAAATATCGTTGTTTTTTTTTTTTTAAATCTACAGGGTGTCACAAAAAACATCCACACTTACAAATACTAAAATTATTTTAGTACTACGGGATATCACAAAAGTAGCCATATATAGAACAACTGCTATTTCTCTGTTTAAGAGATGCCAGAATTCCCTTGACACATGATAAGTGCACAGTGACACCACACCCATTGATTTCACATATGAGGTCAACTTAAGTGCATGGTCTACAGGAGATATTGGGAATTTTTATCAAGCCGGGCACACACAGGAGAATAACTTGCAGCAATATATCTCATCCCTTGCTGCATGTGTTTTGTAAATGTTCCCTCTTTCAGCAAGAAAGATAGAAAATTGCGCAAATATCCCTTGAATTGGAAAAACTATTTCCAGCTTTTAGCCACAAAGTTTGCCAAGAACAATCACAACACATTTCCAATGGTACAGCGCTATTGCTAAAGGATTTCCATAGGAGCAATTCTAGCTACTGTTTTTACTGTGTGTGTGTCCAGGACAGTAAGTATGCTAGAAGAATAGATGGCAAGAAAAATATTGCTGCAAGTTTCTCTCCTGTTTGTGCCGGCTTCATTTGCAGGCCTACAAAATCCTTTCACCTACCGGTACATAACATATCTTTATGGCCATCGCTAATAGGCCTACTTTTAAATATTTTTAATTTTGTTGTCTCATTTTTGGCAAATATTTTTTAAATTAACTGATTTTTCCCAAGCGTATCTTGGGCTCCATTAGGAATTCAGGGCTCCCACTTGTCATAAAAATCATAAAATAAGGTGATTTTTCTGGAAAATCATAAAATTGTCATAAAATCAAGAAATTGTCATAAAATACAGTAGAAAAATAATTTAAGTTTCTAAATTTCATCAGGCTACACTTTACAGAATTCAAGAAATAATTTAAACTGGTTTTGAAAGAAAGCTTGTCTTGAAATGTAGCATTGATTTGTCTCTAAATAAAGTGAACAAAAATGGAAAAGGCTTAAAAATAAATGTTGGTCATGGTTTTGAAGGCTTGATTGCACTCCACCCCTATTTGACTTAAAGCTGCAGTGAAAAGGACCTGTTAATTAGGGGCCTAATTAATTCCCATAGAGAAACAGGAAGAGGTAGCCTAGTCTAATGGAAATTTTGGATCTAGTTGGGAAATTCTTCTAATACTGTCTAGAAATTGCAGTGATTCAGCAAGAGTTGGACACAGACTAGATTTAAATTTAAAATAATTCTTTCCAAAGGTTAGTCTTGCAATGACTGCAAAATGAAACTAACCTAATCTTCACACTTTGGATAGAAAAAGTAGAAGCACTTGCTTCTAAGAATTTGCTTCTTGTAATTTAATAGGATCATGCAAAGATATTCTTATGTTTTCAAATAAATTATTTTCCATGTACCAACTTTTATTTTTTGTCAAAAATTTCGAATTTTCTATATGCTAAACACCTATGCCAAGGGTCGGACAGGCCATAGACTCTGTGGGCGATCGCCACCCGAGCCCCCACACACAATGGCAAAATATGCAATTTTGATGATTTTAGACAATTTTTGAGTCTTTTTGATAAAAAAAATGTCGCCTGCGGCACCATTTTCTATCATTTTTCCCAATTATATACAAACTTATTTAAATTTTTGCTTTCAGCCCAAATTTTGAATAGAATTTTAATGGGGATATTGGCATTTTTGAGCATAAAAGTAAAATTAATAGAGAAATACACATTTTTGGTGCTCCTTAGTCCATTTTTGATTGTTTTTGAGCAAAAAAGTCGCATGCGGCGCCATTTTCAGTATATATTTGCATGTATGTACCAACACCTCAAACTTTTTTCCTGGGACAAAATTACTTTATGTTTTATGGGTGGGTGCTGTGGTCGGTGCTTCTAAAATCAGGGGGCCCCATTGCCACCCGGGCTCTTACACCCCAGTCCGACCCTATGTGTAGCATATGAAACAACATTATCTTGAACCAAAGTAACATACATATTTATACTAAATTGTCATAAAATTGTCTTAAAATTTTCAAAAACTGTCTTAAAATTTAATCAAAAATGTGCGTAAAATCATAACAAAAACATCATACTTTGGTGGTGGGAGCCCTTGGAATTTTAAAGAAAAAAATTCACCCAGGTTCAATTTCTTTTGTGAAACTGATACAAATATTCAAAATATATGAAATATTCATAGCCTAGTTTATATAAATTGTAGTAATTGCATAATTGTCCAAACAATAGCTTTAAATGTAAGCATATGCACAATGTACAAAGCATGTGAGCATGTGTGGTGCACATGCAGTGTGCTCTAAAATTGAATTTTAGCAAAAGTCTTGGACAATAGACCTAGCATTCATGGCTAAGAATGGTCTGTACTACACAAAAGGATGCTGGAACATGGAAATGTAGACAGGGGTAAGAAAAATAAGAGTAGTGCATGGTCAAAATGGATATGAAAAGGCAGGGAAAAAATAGGGAGAATGCAGGAAAGGGACAAGAGAAACAAAAATGTTGCAGGCAGTGGTAAAAATGGTAGGGAAAGTCATGTTAAAGTAGGTAGAACAAAATGGTGGTGGGGTAAGAAAGTTGTAAAAGGCAATGGAAAGAATGGTTGGGAAATTCAAGAAAAAAGTGGAGATAGAATATAAAAATGGCATGAGAAAGAAAAATGTTGTGAGCAATAGTGAAAAGGGTAGTAAATCAAGAAAAAACTAGGGAGGACATAGCAAAGTGGCTGGGAAAGAAAAATAGCATGAGAAAAGGTACAAAGGGTAAGGAAAGTCAAGAAATAGTGAGGAAGATGATCGAAAATCACAGATGCAAATAAAATGATAGTGAGCAATAATAATAAGGGTATAAGATGGCATGAAAAAGTGACTGGGGCATGAAAAAGTGATGGGGGGGCATGTAAAAGTGGCAGGGCAAAGAAAAGTATAAGTAAAGAAAATTAAAAAAGTCAAGGAAACTGGACAATGCTGGGGGAAAATAGTGGAGGCGATGGTAAAATGGGTAGAGAATTTTAAAAAAAAGTGGAATATGAAAAGTGGTGAAAAAAATGTTGGGAAGTGTGGAGATTGGTAGGGAATCAATTTCATTTCTTGTCTATTCTGGGTTAATTTATATTTCTTGCCTAACCCTGGATTAGTTGAGTTCATTTCCTACCTAAATGCACTTTTCACATCAGCAGTTATAAGCCTTTGAGCAAAACAACTAGTGAATTGCTTTCCCATCTAAAACATGCTTTTTAACTATCTACAAATCAGTAAGCACTAAAATATACGGTACTAAAGAGAATACTTATGCACTGGTAGCTCAAAAGCTGTCTACTGGTATTTACCCCTGAAAATCTTGATACCACAACCCAAAAATTTACCCAGACCCAAATCTTACCCTTGAATTGGATTTTGATTTTGTCCATGACCAGGAACATGTCAACACATGTTCTATGGAGAACTCTGCCCCTAGACCCCCATAGCCTAACAAGACCTAACCATGCCGCCTAGATAAATTATTTGGTCTTTTCTCGCACAATCATTGACAAATTCAAATTCTGCCACTGGATGAGCTTCTTGAGAGTTAGCTTTTTGATTGGCTTGTGATTAGAGGCAAACCCGAAGCTAGGGGGTTGGTGGGCCATGCCCGCCATAAATATTCTGTGGCCCCCCATAAACTTTTGGAAGTGGGCCGTTTTATTGTAGTTTATTCTATGCTGGCCCCTCCAAAGGTTTGTAAGGCCCCCCTAAATACCTTTGCTGGCTACGGGCCCGATTAGAGGTGATCTACTCGTCCCACTTGGCGATTCATCCTCATCCTTCCTTCTAGATGTGTCCAGGCCTCCTTGGTCGTTGATCCTGGTTTCCTCTCACCACTATCGATCACTCCAAAAAACTTCAAAAAGTTTTGTAACTAAATTTTGTTTTAGCACCTCCACCACGTAAGAGTTCATTAACCTCCACAAAATATCTCCATTCTGTCAGAGTTAATAACTAGCTAGCAGTAACTTCTTCAAATAAACATTTCGACTCCTTATTAGCAATAAAAGAACACTCCTGTTGGCTTTTAAATGCTAATAATCCTTGGTAATTCTCCATTTACCCCTGGTTGAGCATCCATCTATTCTCCTAGCTTAGAAATGGCTCTGGGGGGTGCCAAACTCCAAGAACTTATTTCATCAAGTGGTACTTTTTGCTTTCTGGATGCTGGCCTTGTGGGATCACGTTCTCGGATAGGTTTAACCTACTCAGGCCCATTTACCATCCGCATATGTTGATTATATTCCTTAGAACTCCGTACACAAAAATCTTGATGAGTTGATTCATCACTAAAGAATTTTTGCTGATTTCAGAGATCAACTCCCTCCCGAAATTCGTATTTCTTCTCACCAGGCTGAATTGGTTGATCCTTCATCAGCTGTACGACCGATACCACGGCGTGAATGTCAGCTGTTCTCCTGATCTTTAACCGAATTGGCGGATTACACAGCTCAATTTCTTTAATCGGGAAATATGCTGCACAGTCTGCTTAGTACGGCCCTGTACATTTAAGTACTCATACGTATAATTCAGGCCATCCGCACTAACTCCAATCACCTTAGCTGGTCCCTTATACTGCGGTCTTGGCTTCGTTGCTAATCCTTTGACCGGCATCAAGTCCTTGACCAACACCAGGTCGTTGATGTCGAACTTCGTCTCCTTTTGTGCACGGTCATATGCTCTTTTATGATGAGCTTGGCTTGCCAAGAGCTTTGTCCTTGCTCGTGTCTGAACTTCTTCAACTGGCGGATCTCCGACCAACCACAACAGCAAAGGTAACACGGTCTCCAAAGCAGTCATTGCATGAAACCTGTGCATGAGAAAGAATGGCGTGTATCCTACCGAGGCCTGTACACTGGTGTTGTATGCCATGGTATGTCTCCAACCAATCTGCCCAATCCTGTTTCTCCAGCGGCTCCATAAACCTTGTACGATTATCATCAGTGTTTAGTTGGCTCTCTCCGCCAACCCATCACTTTGCTGATAATTAGGAGTTGTACGATGGTTTATGGGAAATTGCGCCCAAAACTCCTGTGCTACTCCACTGGTGAATGTCGTCCCTTGATCGGTCGTCAATTTTCGAATCCATCCAAAACGAAAAACTATCTGATTCAGAATAAAATTTCAGAACATCAGAGCAGTAGCTCTCCTCACCGCTTTCACCACCAGAAACCAAGTTACATAGTCTACTGCAATCAGGATGTACCTCGCTCCGTTCGTCCCTTTCGGCAGCGGTCCGATGAAATCAAGACCCCAATGGCTTGCAGGCGG
Source organism: Proteroiulus fuscus (assembly GCA_034700285.1). Classification (NCBI taxonomy): domain Eukaryota; kingdom Metazoa; phylum Arthropoda; class Diplopoda; order Julida; family Blaniulidae; genus Proteroiulus; species Proteroiulus fuscus. The sequence continues at coordinate 6,098 of JAQIXP010000713.1, forward strand.
TCCCTCCGGAACAATTGACTGTATCAGCCCTGGCCTTTCTCCACTTAACATTTCATTCGCTGACAATTATCGCAGGTCCGGAAATAAGTCTCGATGTCCTTGGTCATACCTGGCCAGTGAAATGTCCTCCTGATGCGGGCTAATGTTTTTGCAGTCCCCAAATGACAATTTACCTCCAAATCACGACCCACTTTCATGATCTGTTCACGCAGAGGCATTAGCACCTCCAGCACAAGTCTCTGGTGAAGATCATCATCGCTCACTAGTCTATAGAGCAGTTCATTCACGATACTGTGATTTTTCTCTACCACTGCTCTACAATCTTTACTCCGAAGCTCCTTCATGATTTTGCTTGTGTAGGCATCTATACTGCATGCTCTGCATTAAAGTAAGCTGTGTCCCACAAGTCGATCTCATCGATTGCTATGGGGATGTAGACTTTGTCTTCCTCTCCTACTGCTAGTTGCAGTGGGCACCTTGAGAGATCTGCATCGATGTGCAAAACTCCGTTTTTGTGCACGACTGTATACAGATTTTCAGTCATATCCAACATCCATCTCCCCAACTTGCCCTTCAGATCTTTCATCTTTTGGAGCCAGCAAAGGGAGTAACGATCCGTCACAATGTTGAAGTGCCTTCCAAGGAGATAATAACGGTTTTTCTTAATTGCCCAGATGATGGCCAATGCCTCCGATTCTGGAATGCCGTAGTTCTTCTCTTGGGCATTCAAACACCTCGAAGCATAGACAAGAACTTTCTTGTCTTTCTTCTCTCCTTGGAACACGACTGCTCCTAGGCCCAACGTAGACACATCCTTGTGCAATGAAATTGTTTGTGTTGGATCGAATGTCGTCAAAATCTGCGCCTTTATCAACAGTGACTTCAGCTCCTCGAATGCTAACTCGCATCTCGTGTCCCACTGAAAGATTGCCTTTTCTCCAGTCAATCGATGCAGTGGCAAAGCTATCTCTGGGAAGTGCTCAATGAATTTCTGGTAGTAACTGGCTAAACCAATAGAACTATGTAGCTGAGTCTTTGTGGTTGGCCTGGGAAACTCCTTAACAGCCTTGATCTTTTTCAGATCAACCTGGACTCCTGCTCCTGACACCATATGACCAAGATACGTTACCTTGTCATACCTGAAAAAGCATTTGGAAGGCTTGAGTTTCAAATTTGCACTCCTTAGTAGCAGAAAGATACTCCTAAGACATTCCAACATGATATGAAAAAAGTGCTCTATACATAATCACATCATGTGAGTAGATCAAGCAAGCCTTCTACTTGATGTTTGCCAGAAGGATGTCTAATGCTCTCTGCATCGTTGCTGGTGCATTGCATAACCTGAATGGCATTCGGACGAACTTGAACAGCCCTCTGTGGCAAGAGAATGTGGTCTTCTCGATGTCCTCATCAGCCACTCGGAGCTGCCAGCATCCACTCGCCAAATCCAGTGTCGAGAAGTACTTCACCTTGGACAGTGAGACCAACACGTCGTCAATCCTCGGCAGTGGGTATTGGTCGACCTTCTTTTGTTCGTTCAATCATCTTTAGTCTATGCAAAACTGCTTACCTATATCCTTCTTAGTCACAATGACCACCGGACTCGCATACATACTTTTGCTCAGCCAGACAATACCGTGTTTTAGCGTGGCATTTAACTCCTCATCGATGACTTTCTTCTGTGCTCAGCAGTTCATCTCGATGGAATGTGAACTGGTGGTTTTCCCTGCATATCAATCCTATGGACTGTTATATCAGAGTTTCCTAACTCCGACATATCTACTGCAAAGATGACTCGAAACTCCCGTAAGAGCTCGATCAACTCAGCTCGTTCTTCTGGAGTCAGGTTAAAGCCTATGTTCCAGGCTAAGTCGGCAAGTTCTCAAAGGGATTCCTTCCTTCACCTGTTGCGCAGACTCCAGCCATCGTCCAACCAGGTAATCATCATCCATGTAGAAATAATTACAGTCCTCCAGTAATTCCGCAGTTCCAATTGTCATCTGGCATCACAACCAAATGTAATGTTCCGTTGTATTCACCATAATGCGTTCAGTCTCCATACCCAACTCAAGTGGCAAAACTCCTTTAGCTAGACACACTCCATGTTTTGCTAATAAATCTTGCGTTGGTTCGATGCATTGTCGATTTCTCCACTGGCAGCTCAAATCTAGCTTTCACAGCCATCTGAGTCCATGTTGGAATATGCACAGGCTCTTCAATATGCACAAGTAGGTGCACTATGGCATTACCTCCTCACATAAGTCCTCAATCCTGGAAAAATTGTTTTCCGGTAGTTCCACCGGTGTATCTGAGGATGTTCCCACTGATAAGTCCACTGACGTACTTGCCATTTCATCTACCAACTCCACCTCTGGCACCCCATTTCGGCAACCATCCTTGTTGTCCAAGCTAGGGCCTCCTTCCAAAGCTGAGATCAACGCGTACATGTCCCGGAAGAAAACGCGTAGGCCGACAAAGTCGAGCATCAGCCCTGCTCTCCTCGAAAAATCATTCCCGAGAATGAGATGTTTAGAACGGCATGTCTTGTCGTCCATGACTAGAAATCTGTGTAGAAAAGTAAGCTCCGCCAGCTGAATATCCAGCTTAACTTCTCCGACTATCGAAAGGGGTATCTGTTATGCTCCCAGAACCCGATACGATTTTCTTTTTTGCACATTGCACAGCATTCCACCCATCAAACTCACCGATTACTGAAACAGAAGCTCCTCAATCCACGATAGCATCTCGCTGGTGAATTTTGTGTAGCAGCACCTGAACTGGGCAAACGTTTGTCAATCATGGTTTTCACCCTTTTCTTCGTCGGCGGTTTCCATGACAGATCAAACTTGATAACCTTTCTCCAGCCTCCATGGTTCTGGCTTTCGTAGGCTTTTCTTACTTCCAGAAGCCTGGCTCTGCTTCGGCTACTCCTTCTTACTTGCTGTCGAAGTAGCATTCATGTTTGCGGTCTCTGATGACTGCGATTCAAACTCCTCACAGCAGCTTTCTTGGTAAGTATAGCCAATTCAACTGAGGCAGTTACTTTCAACAGTTTCTCCAAAGTCAGGCAGGTACGACCTGCCATGCTCGATGTTATCTCCAACCGAAGTCATTTCTGAACTTGGTGCAGTATGTTGACTGGTAAAAGTGTCAAACCGCCTCTCCTTAGAAGACGAACATTTTCCGCCATACATCCTTACCAGCTCGTTGGGATGCTAGACTCTTTCCTCCGCAAATCACATTTGTGGAGGAAAGAGTCCGGTTGCCATGGTTTTGTCCGAAGCTGACATAGTCTCACCTTCTTCTAACTCTTGGCTAACTTCTGGAATTTTACAGACATCCAAAAATTCTAACGGCAACAGCTCCCTTTCTCCGGGTAGTGGAAAAGATGTAGCGACGACCTCCGGCAACTCGTACTTCTTATGCCACTTCTCCACCAACTTACTTCTACTTTCCACGAACTTGCCTTTGTGCAGATTTGCGTAATCTCCAGGCAAGTTCTTGTCCTTTTGCTGGCGAGGTTATTTCGCTCGAACACCCTCCTGATACAGGACAGTGGATGCCAAAGAAGAAACTTGCAATGTGTCTGACTCCGAGCAGGGCTCACTGGAGCTCCCGGGCCTGTTCATCAACAACACCCAACAGGCTAACCAACTAAACAAGAAAGCAAAATGGCAGCACCCGTTCTAGATCCAAAAAAACACCTATTTTCCCTCAGGAAACTCCATTTGTAAAATGAACTGCACTGCAGGGAAAACTCATTTTTATTTTGCAGGGGCGCTACTTTTTAACAAAAGGGCACCCGTGACTCATCAAAATTCTCCAAAAAATTCTTTAAATTATGTCTGAAAGTAATTAATTACTCAAAATATCAGAACTTCAGTCCAGAAACTCACTCCTGAAACAATTGTTTCAAACATTGTTAACAGGTGGTACCCTAAATGTGACTTCCACTGTGAGGCAGATGATATTAGATTTTAGCAAAGCAGATTGGGATAACTTTAGGCAATTTGCAAGAGTATCATTATCAGAATTGGTTGACAGTTTTAGAAATAATAGTGTTCAAAATAATTAGGATAATTTTAAATCTATTGTAGATAAGGGTATTGCTAGCTTTGTTACTAAGAAATTATCCTGACATTTTTGTGAATAATTTGGTATACTACTGAAATACAGAAAACTTCGTCAGCAGCGAATAATTAGATATAGACTTAGAACTAAAATGTCAGCTAGTTTAGTTAATAGATTCAAAAGTCTATGACACAAACTTAAAAAACTTTTTGTTAATGCATGTGGTCATTTCAAACAGTTAACTCTGGCTAAAGTTTAAAACAAGATTCTGAATTTTTCCGGAAATATGTTAAATCTTTAAATAAAAGCAATAATAGAATATCTAGCTTGCTAAATAATAATGGTAATAACATTTTTGAGGACTGCCAAATAGCTGATTCATTAAATTCTCAATTTCAAAGTGTATTTACTATTGATGATGAAAACATGTTACCCCAAATTAATCTTCTGTCAAATGTCATGATAGACAAGGTAGAAATTTCTCATAATGGAGTTCAAAATCTTTTGGAATCTCTTTCTCCAAATAAATGAATGGGTCCAGATAATATTTCTCCCAAGTCTGCTTAAAGAGCTTGCACCAGCCATAACTTCATTTCTGACTAAAATATTTCAACAATTTATTAATACAGTCAAACTCCCACTTGACTGGAAATATGTTAATGAGGTGCTATAAATTTAAGTCAGGCAGTAATACAAACCTGGTCAATTATTGACCTATCTCATTAATGTCTATTGTTTATAAGGCAATAGAGCATAATATTTATACCAATATTATAGTACATTTAAATAGGGGTAACTAATTATCAGAAAATCAGCATGGATTCAGACAAGGTCGCTTATGTGAAACTCAACTTGCAATATTTGTTAATGAGATTCAAGCTTCTCTGGATAATGGTAGCAAAGTGGATGCTATTTTCTTGGATTTTGGTAAAGCTTTTGATACTGTCCCTCATCAGCAACTCTTATATAAACTAAAATCTTTTGGTATAAATGATGATGTCATTGCATGGCTTTCAGCTTTTCTTTCAGGTATAAAGCACAAGCTACTAGTAAATAGTGTTTTCTTAAACTGGATTGACGTTACTTTGGGTGTATCACAGGGTAGTGCTTTGGGACCCCTTTTGCTTTTGCTCTTTATTAATGATCACCCTAAAACATTTAAATGTAATAACATATTATTTACGGATGATTCTGCTATGTACTGTGAAATTAAAAAGGAAGAGCAGTCTCACTCAGTTATCCTACAGAGAGATTTAAATTTGTTAAGTTTGTGGTGTCAAACCTGGCAGCTTAAACTAAATAAAGGAAAGAGTTTTGTTATGCATATATACTATAAAAGAATTAAAACTTTGCCTAACTACAATTTGGGTGGTGTTCCTTTAGTTGTTGTGGACTGTAAAGTACCTGGGAATCCACATTACCAACACTTTGCTGTGGAATGAGCAAATCATTAAGATGGTAAATAAAGCAATCCAACAAATGAGATTTGTTAAAAGAATATTTAGGAATTGCCCTTTAATAGTTAAAAAAACATGTTATAAAACACTGGTGAGGCCCTTTTAGTTTAAATTAAGTTTCTGATATCTTTAAGCCTAATATTAATGCTAGAGGTAGGCATGTTTACTCTAATCATCTGAAGGAAATTCATGCTAAAACAGATGCTTGTTATAGGTCGTTTTTCTTACATTCTATAAGACAGTGTAATAATCTTCCTAAAAACTGTCAAAAATTGTTAGAAATTCAATTTAGCAATGATGTCTAAGTCACAACTTTATGACATTGGAGTATTCTCCTGAATGTGGGATAACCCCTCTACCAAATCTACTATTAATAAAGTGAGAGATGAATGTGTATCTATCCATTCCATTTTTCTATCTCCATAACCATTGGGATTTCTTCTTGCATTTTTTTCCAAATTCTGGCATATGCCCTAAAAACATTTAACACATCTGTTTTAAGTTGACCTCCGACCCTCAACTTCTCAAAAAATTGAGTTTTAACTTTGACAAAATGCATTTATTTACTTAGGAAATAGGCTTATTGCCTAGAATTTTGGCACATTAAATTTTTTTTAATACATGCACGTGCATGTTGCAAATGGCACATGCCAAATTTCTTTAAACTTAATTGCAAAATATAAAACTCATTTATCTACAATATGTCACAAAAGTTAGTTTGGTACATCTACAGGGTTTCACAAATTTTTAATTTCAGTACACCTACATGGTGTCACAAAACTTTCCTTTCGTTGCTTCTACAGGGTTTTCCAAAAATTTTATTTTGGCACATCTACAGGGTATCACAAAAGCTTGATTTCAGTAAATCTACAGGTTTTCCTAAAAGATTCATTTCGGTGCATCTACAAGGTGTCACAAAATAACTCACTATACTTAATATCTATACTCAAGTTCACTCTCAGTAACATGTAGAAGCCCATGCCACTCGTTATTGAGGAAATGAGGCGATTCTACTTGAATATACACACATTGCTAACAATTTCTTATCAAATAATTAACAAAAATACCCCAAGCTATGCTAGATTACCAGGGACTATTATCATTATATGCTGATTGTAGGATGCTGAGTTGAAATAGTGATTGAAAAATGACCTCTTGACATTTCATCATGTTAATGGCATCTCCAAATTAAATCATACCGTTTCCCAACAAAAATTTAATCACTTTAATTTAAGATATTTTATACATACAAAGTCCAAGCAGTCTCATTTTATATATTTCATTGTAATTCGTAACAATCAATTTCCTATGATAAATTCAATGTGAGCTAAAGTGGTCCATTACAAATTTTGTTTAATATTTTTATATGAAGTGACAATCAAAATGCTTAGGCTAGTACTACAATAAACTGTAGAAGTTTGCTCAGTTTTATATGGGTGTTTCCATGCCCTAGTTTGGGTCCTTTCTGTGTAGTTTGGCACTTTCCCTTTTCCTAAGCTAATTCCCTGGAATTACTTAGAACACTTTCTAATTATAAAGACCATTATTAAGGCCAGGCCTAACTCCAGGCCTGCTCCTATCTGCTTTCCAATTGTACAGAATATCCCATGTATCATCAGTCAACTGCTCCTCCCCAATTCCAAACATTGACTGTCAAATCAAAGGTGGCATCCTTTCATCATCAATGAAAGAATCAGGCCACCACCTGATTTCCTGATTGATGATGATGTGTTTTATTTACCCACCTCCCATGTGACCTCATCACCAGATTCTTTTCTGTCAATCATGGGAGGTTTGGGCACCAATCCTTTACACCCTCCCACCAAGCTACAGCTTGGTCCACCAAGCGGGAGTCTCCAGCCAGTGCCTGAACCTCACGAAGAACAGTGATTACAGAAAATTTTTATACACAATAAAAGCACTATAAAATTCAAATATCAAAACTTTAAAAACCCGAACGTGTCTTCCTCCAGAGCACGATCGTCTTCGATACCCTTCTTCTGCTTCTCAAGGCGACTGGCCTTGCTCCCGGTAACGGGTCACGGGTTCCCTCGGACGAGCCCCCGAGCCTTGTCATCTCATTGGGCTTTCGTGGTCCTCGGACTTCCCAGCAGATCCTATACTTCTACGGGCTGTCCTTCCCAATGTCTTCCGCATGGATACGTGTTTGCTCTATATCAATGCCAACCTGGCCTTCTCCTCCATCAGACATCCCTTGAGTTAACTTGGCACCACTGGCAAAACATCCCAACCGTCGGTGCCCATTACTACGTCCAAGTCGAAAATGTCGTCTTTGCCGACCTCGTCGACAACAAGCATGTCCCCTGACACGTCCATCATTGGCACTTCGTCATCTTCGACTCCAGTCGGCATAGAGGAACCAACGTCGACCTCCAGCCCCACTTTGTCCTCGCCGGGTACCACTTTTTACGCCCACCATAGAATACAGTTGCAACAGTCAGTCAACTTTATCCCAACCAGAAATTCAATTTATTCTGATTACCACCATTTTGAACTGGAATTATTCCCATTCAAATTCTACTAAAATCTCGTTTTATTTTCACCTTCTTGTAAACTAACATCACCAACTTAACGAAGTTATTATAGCCCACCAGCTTTTATCATCCAAAATTACTTTAGGCCTATCAATTGAAATTCACCTAATTTTACTAAAAAGTACTTATCAAAAACTTTTTTTTATGAACGAGTGTTCATTAGGGGCTTATGAATAATAATCACATAAGAAATTACCTTAAAATTGCATTTGAACGTTCAAAATTCCAAACTAAGACCACTCACCCACCAGCCAAAAACGTTTCACCTCGTGTTCGAGCGCCACCTAGCTGAAAAACAGGCGGCAAGTTTAAAACTACGAAAAATCGAATTTTGCCTACTCCACCATTTGACAAGTTAGGTATTCACCTATTCATTAGTACAAACAACACACCAGTTGCTAAATTAATTCACCATTTCTTTCAGCAAATTCACCAGTTGCTCAGAAAAGCACCATTCCACCAAAATTAGCCAAATTTACACCAATTCATGCTCTAAACAGGTAGTTCCTGTCCAACTCTCCAGACATGATTTCTTCCCTGGGTTTGCAGACCATGTGGTATCTTCCTCACGGATGGGTTTTTCCCAGTCTGGTCCATGGGTGATCTTCATGTGCTGCTTGTACTCCTGATCAATCCATTTTCGGAGATTCTGGCATCCTGCTCCCATAACATTTCGTTGCCTGGAGTCAGGAACGGCGGGTCCTAGATCCCAAAGCCCTTGCTCATCCCAGAGGTCAACACCTTCCCCGAATGGAAATTTCTGTACTTCCACTGCCCCTGGAAGATTCTCCATCAATTGAACCACTGGCACAACAGCATGTCCATCAGTGGTCTTCTTGATTTTTAGACGAATTGGCAGATTTCACTGCTCATCTTTTCTTAAGCCCTTATATATTTCTTAAATATTCTGCAACATTTGCTTCTTCCAGCCCTGCATGTTTACATATTCACATGTATAGTTTAGGCAGTCTGCACTAATCCGTACCACCTTAGCTGGACCCTTGTACGACGGTCTCAGTTTCTTGGCAATCCTTTCACGGTGCCAAGTCTTCGACCAACACTAGGTCATTTATGTCGAATTGCATATCCCGATGAGTGCAGTCGTAGTCCTGTTTCTAATGTGCTTGGCTCTCTCGTAGCTTCGTCATAGTTTCGCAGTCCCCAAATGATAGTTTACCTCCGTATCATGACCCACCTTCATGATTTGTTCCCTCAGAGACTTGGGCACCTCCAGCACCAACCTCTGATGAAGATCATCATCACTGATTAGAGTATAGAGTAGGCCTTTTACAATACTGTGATTCTCCATGACCACTGCTCTACACTCTTTGCTCTTAAGCTCCTTTAACATCTTGTGTACTTGTCCAAGGTCTGTTCTTCCTTAAACCGTAACATATCCCACAAGTCGATTTCGTCCATCGCGACCGTGATGTAGACCTTGTCTTCTTCTCCAGCTGGTTGTGCAAAGGACACCTCGAGAGGACATCAGCACCAACATGCAAAATACCACTCTTATGCACTACTGAATACTGTTGTTTGGTCCTCCAACATCCATCTCCCTAGCTTGCCTTTTGGATCCTTCATCTTCTGAAGCCAGCATAGAGTAATGATCCGTCACGATGTTAAAATGCCATCCCAGGAGATAGTCTGTTCTTCTTCACTGCCCAGACTATGGCCACGCCTCTAATTCTGGGACTCCATAATTCTTCTCATGGTTGTTAAGACACTGCGAGGCATAGAATAACACCTTCTTGTCTTTCCTCCCACCCTGGCATACAACAGCTCCAAGGCCCAATGTAGACATGTCCGTGTCCATATGGTCTGCGTAGGATCAAATGTCGTCAGAATTGGCGCCTTTATCAACAAGGATTTCAACTCCTCGAAAGCCAGTTCGCATCAACCATCCTACTGGAAAACTGCATTTTCTTCTGTCAGTTTGTGGAGCGGCGAAGCAATCTTTGCGAAGTGCTCAATAAATCTTCTGTAGTTGCGTTTTTGTGGTTGGCCGTGAGAACTCCTTCACAGCCCGGATCTTCTCGGGATCCACCTCGACTCCTGCTCCTGACACCAAATGACCAAGATATGCCACCTTGTCATATCCAAAGAAGCATTTTGAAGGCTTGAGTTTCAGATCCGCACTCCGGAATAACTGAAATATCATCCGCAGTCTTGCCAACATGATCCGAAATAGCTCACCGTACGTTATCACATTGTCAAGATATATCAAGCAAGCCTCCCACTTGATATGTGCCAAAAGAATATCTAATGCCCTCTGCATTGTTGCCGGCGTGTTACATAAGCTGAACGGCATTCTCATGAACTCAAAAAAGCCCCAATGGCAAGAGAACGCAGTCTTCTCGATGTCCTCTTCAGCCACGTGAAGTTGCCAGTAGCCACTTGCTAAATCCAATGTCGAGAAGTACTTTGCTTTTGACAACGAGTCTAGAGCATCGTCAATCCTCAGCAGAGGATACTGGTCAATCTTGGTTTGTTCGTTGAGTCTCCTGTAGTCAACACAGAAACGCATTCCACCATCCTTTTTAGTCACGATCACCACCGGACTAGAGTACAAACTTTTGCTTGGCCGCACGATTCCATGTTTCAACATGGCATCCAGTTCTTCATCTATAACCTTCCTCGTGTGTTCTGCAGTTCTTCTCGATTTTACATGAGCTGGCAGTTTTCCTTGCATGTCTATCCGATGGACTGCTATGTCGGAGTCCCCCAACTGACATATCCGCAGCAAAAACGTCTCAAAACTCACGTAAGAGTTCGAGCAACTGTTCATTCTTCTAGAGTCAAGTTAGGTCTGATGTTCCAGGCTAAGTTGCAGGGTTCATGAAGCCCTCCTTCCGCAACCTTTAGCACAGTATCTAACCGTTGTCCAACCCGGTCGTCCGTCTCTAGATACAAATATTCGCAGTCCTCCATAGATACTGCAGTTCCCACTGTCATATGGTGTCACAACCAAACATCTCGGTCCGTGGTGTTAACCATTACGAGCTGTTCTGTATTACAGCCCACCTCTAGTGGTACAACACCTTTAGCTAGACAAACCGTGTTTTGCCATCAAATCGTGCATCGGCTCTACTAGTACCAATGTAGCTATTTTAAATCGGCGGTTTAAACCTTGTTTTCACACTCATTTGTGTCCACGCCGGAATGTGCACCGGCTCATCGATGTACACGACTAATTTCGCCATGGGAATTACCTCCTCCCGTAAGTCCTCCATCAGAGAAAGATAGTTCTCCGGCCGATTCACCAACTGACTTTCCTCTATGTCTTCCTCCAACGGGTTCTCTTCGATCACCACCAATACCCCAATCTTGCAGCCGTCCCGGATGCTAGCACAAGGGGCCGCATTGAGTGCTGATATCAACGTGAACGTATCTTTATAAAACACCCAAAGCTCTGTGAAGTCTAGCATGAGACCTGCTTTCTTCGCAAAATCCGTGCCGAGTATCATGTTCTCCGAACAACAAGTCCTGTCGTCCATCACAAGGAATTTGTGCACAAATGACTTTTCAGCTAGTCAAATATCCAAATTGACTTCACCGACAGTGGGGAGACGTGTCTGCTGGACACCCATTACACGATATGTTCTTTCCTTCCGAGCATGGCACAGCATGATTTTAAGAAGACTTTCCCCAATGACGGTCACCGCTGCTCCCGAATCCACAATCGCATGTCGTTCTTGGATTTGCTGGAGTAACACCTTAACTCTCGGTAACCTCTCATCAATCGTAGCTCGTATTTGCTCGGGCATCTTTTCTGACAAATCAAATTGTACGACTTTCTTCTGAGTATCGTTCTTAATCACCTGGGGTTTCACCGAATGTGCCAATATGCTCCAAAACTGCCTTAACATAGTAACACTTCCGTCCTTTCGGCAACATGAGGCGGAGGTACATAACCTTTTGGTTTCAAACAATCCCGAGAGAGATGTCTCAGCTGATTACACCGATAGCAGACAAGTCCTAATCCAGATTTGCATTCCGCCGCGATGTGTCCTACTTTATTGCAAGTATAGCACCTTGGTCCAGTCATCCTCGATTTACTCTGTTGACGACTCAGTCCGGCTTTTGCAGGTAACTCCTTTCCACCAGTTGCCTGTTTCTACTTAGCCCCATTTTTCTTATCCACGGCGGGGGGACCATCACGTTCTCGTTCTTTCTAACGGCCACGGTCGGGAGTAGCTCGCGCAGCAGCAGTCTCTGCTAGGATTACTATCTCAATAGAGTTGGCTACCCGCATTAGCTTCTCCACATTCAGGCAGGTCCTCCCAGCCATCCTCGAAGTTATCTCCATCTTGAGGTTTTTTTGGACTTTTAACACCACGTCCTGAGGAGAATACACCAACCCTCTTCTTTCCAAGAGACGGACTTTTTCAGTAACGTAAATTCTCACCAACTCGTTCTTCTGTTGGACCAGTTTCTCCGCTAACCTTATCCAATCTTCACGATATGTTAAAAACCAAAAATATGCTAAGAACATCTTAACTTTCTCCCAGGTACTCGTCGCAATATCCATCACATGGGTTGTGTGCCATTGAGCCGCCATCCTGGTTAAAGTTCGATGAAAGTTGTCACGCATGTCCACGTCTATCTAATGTTCCATGAAGCATTTTGCTTCGTAAGCTGCCAGATGGCATTCGGGGTCACCCACCCCATTGAAAATTGCAAACACCAGTGGTCCTCGGTCTTTCCCAATTTCATCTCCTTAAGAGCAATTACCTGTTCTTTCAGGAGATTGATCTGTTCTTCCTGGCGCGCTTGAGCTTCATCTTGCCATATCTGGACAGTCGCAGACTTCCACCATCTGCTCCCCAAACGTTTTGTGTGCGGCCCATTTTCCGGCTAACGCAGTGTCATATGCGGCAATCATTGTCTTCAGCGCTTGCTGCACCTCCACTGTTGACGTGTTGTGAGACTTCTGGGACGTCTTCACTTCCCTGACCACCTTCGTGGTCAACGAGACTTGAGCCACCAGCTTGTTCAACCCGGGGAAGATGTCCACACTCATCTTCACTCTTCTCTGCCATTGTATTGATTGAGGCTGATGATAAGTCATCTCTACCTTCTTCGGTAGTTTCAGTACCTTCCCTCGTGTCCTTGTATCCCTCAAACTCCAAGGGAAAAGGTTCCTTCTCCTGTGCTGAAAAACACGATGGTTATATATCTGGCGACTCAAAATGTTGTCTCAACTTCTTTACAATGGAATCCCTCCTCTCTACCCGTTTACCTTTATGGAGCTTCAGATAGTCCCCTGGTTGGTTCTTATCCTTCTCCTTTCGTGGATGTTTATCCCTCCTTCCTTCCACAAAAAGCACGGTAGACGCTTGAGAAGTAGCTGACTCAGCAGAGGAGGGCTCACTTGAACTTTGGGGTCTGTGCATGTACATCACACAGACAAACCAGCTCACCAGCAATTCAAGATGGCATCGCCATTGCTGAATCCAACAAAAAATGCTAAATTGCATCCAAATTTCACTATTTTGTACTCGGAGCTTAACTGCTGTACAGCTTGTAATGCAGGGAAGACTCGTTTTCCCTTTTTCAGGGGCGCTAGTCAACACCAAGATGGCGCCCGTGACTCAGCAAAATTTCGATTTAATTCAGTCCCATTCTCACACCAGAATAGATCCAAAAGGTTCAAACATTGTTAGCAGGTTTTATTCCACACCTCCACCATGTAGAAGTTTGCTCAGTTGATATGGGTGTTTCCCTGCCCTAGTTTGGGTCCTTTCTGTGTAGTTTGGCACTTTCCCTTTTCCTAAGCTAATTCCCTGGAATTACTTAGAACACTTTCTAATTATAAAGACCTTTATTAAGGCCAGGCCTAACTCCAAGCCTGCTCCTATCTGCTTTCCAATTGTACAGAATATCTCATGTATCATCAGTCAACTGCTCCTCCCCAATTAAAAACATTGACTGTTGAATCAAAGATGGCGTCCTTTCATCATCAATGAAAGAATCAGGCCACCACCTGATTTCCTCATTGATGATGACGTGTTTTTAAGTACCCACCTCCCATGAAACCTCATCACCAGATTCTTTTCAGTCAATCATGGGAGGTTGGACGGTCAGTGCAAATTTTAATTGTGGGGGCTGCTAACGTAATTTTTATAAACTATTGCTTATAAACTTTAAAATTAAACCTATTTACTATTTCAATTGAAGGGGCTTAGCCCCCCCAAGTACATAGCACCAACCGCCCATGCTAATGACTAACTGTGCTAGTTTAATTACATCTCTTTTGTAATATAACAATTTGTGGTAAAAGCTGTCCCTATATGAAAGCAATGCTTTGAAATCTGGTAACATTGTCTACTTTTATACACAAACTGCATGAGTTTCTAATGGTATAGTTTGGGCACAAACCAGCTCATCATTTCCCAATGAACTGTTTGACAACATTATGGTGGCCCCATGTTTTGGCGGAAAAGAGACATTGTCTGGTTGCGAAGAGCTACGCACTTTGCTAACCTGGTCGCCGAAGGACCATGCGTAAGGGCCACCATAGTTCTGTGGGGGATGTTGTTGTTTATTACCATAGTTTGTAATAAATAACCTTGAAATTTTTGTTTTGTATGCATTTGCAACAAACTTTTTGAAACTTTAATCCTGCCCAGGCCTCATTGACTTGCAATATTTTGGTGGGCGATGCACTTAGCTATTTTTGTAATCTCATTGGTCAGCTAATGAAAGAGGAATGAGATGGAAGAAAAGGCATGCTGAAGATAGTTTTGATCATAATGGGCATGGTTTGGGGGATTCTGGCTGAGAGCAGAGGTGTGCTATTCTGCCTGCCTGTGCTGAGGTGTTGTGTTATTTTTGGAGCAAGTGCTGACATAAACGTGATGTGAAGTGAAAAGTTATGATAGTTTGGTTTCTCAATAGTCTTCACGGGTGAAGATTTCGGAGCCATCCTTATTGTGGGTGCTACCTCTGGGTTTCATTACAATTGAGGTTAATTAGTTTTAATTATTTATTATAATATTGTTTTGAATTTTTTTAACAGGTATCTGGAAGGCACTGTACATGTATCAGATCTCATTGGGTTCAACAACACTGGAAACGTTTGTAAGTTACCAATTATATTACACAAGCCAAAATCCATGGCCAATGGCTGCGTCTTTTGGTCACCATGCATTTTTTCAGTCATTTATATATCCTAACTGAGGGCATAGCACCAAACAACTAAATCTGACTGATATATTATTTTCCCACATACCCTCAAATTTAACTGGGGGCATTAACCCCACCCCATAGGCGCATTTAGGGGGAGCCCTGGGGGCCCGAGCCCCCCCTTGAGATCTGAAATACATGGAAAAATTCCACCGGGCCTTCCCTTGAGATCTAAAATACATTGTAAAATTCCACCGGGCCCCCCACCTAACAGTTGGTCTAAATGCGCCTGTGCCCCACCCCCCAAACCTGACTGGGAAGTTTTGCCCCATACCCTCAAATTTAACTGGGGGCATTACCTACCTTCCAAACCTGACTGGGAAGTTTTGCCCCATACCCTCAAATTTAACTGAGGGCATTACCCCCACCCCCAAACCTGACTGGGAAGTTTTGCCTTATACCCTTACATTTAACTGGGGGCATTACCCTTACCCCCCAAACCTGACTGGGAAGTTTTGCCCCATACCCTCAAATTTAACTGGGGGCATCACCCCCCCCCCACTCCCAAACCTGACTGGGAAGTTTTTGCCCCATACCCTCAAATTTAGCTGGGGGCATTATCCCAAGTCTCCAAAACTTAACTGGGGTTTTTCCTATGCTGAACCTAATCATTGGGTTTTTCCCTTTGGAAAAAGCAGAGATAATTGCCATGGCAACGGAATTTTGGAATTAAAGTAATGTTAAAGCAAAAAGCAATTAAAAAAAATGAAAAAGTTAAATAATTTAATTAATTTTAATGACATCCCGGATTTAATGTGACAGTCACAGGCAGCTTGTAAATATCAACATTTTGATACCGGTTTCGGCAAAATCGGACCATTATTGAAGGAGGAGTTAGGGAACAGACAGACAGACAGAGTCGTGCTTTATTATATAGTAAGGATACTGGTATCTTAGAATTGAACACTTCCAAATATTGAGTGATATTTTGGTACTATAGGTGTATGGCCTTCAGAAGAAGTATTGGCCCACTACTGCATTGTACATGCCTCAGATTTCAAGTAAGAAACTATTTTACAATTTTTTAATATTTCGTATTACCAACTCTAATTTGATCATACCTGAACTTAAACTGATTTTGTTATCATTTTACAAAAGACTGATAATACATTAAATTTAATAATAAGCATTCAGAAAATTAGCATATTTAATGAACTTTTCTTTATTTCTGCCAAATATTTGGCACCTGATTAATTTCTATATGTGGTGATCATATAATGTCAAAAGCATTATGGCATTTTTATTATCTATTTCACATGGTTCAGATATTGCTGCAATTGCTATAATTAATAATGGGTTTTTATTTAAATAAAATCTTTAGTGCCCTTAGTACACCATTTGGGTATACTGGTGTACTGGTGTACACCACTACTACTGGTGTACTGGTGTACACCACTACTACTGGTGTACTGGTGTACACCACTACTACTGGTGTACTTTTAGTACACCAGTATTTCATATAGCATTCATTTCCTTCACTCACACATGCTGCCTACCCTGACCACAATCTGGTCAGGGTAGATCATCACTGGAAACACTCCTGATTAGCTTCCCAGCTTATAATTCCCATTTGCATTTTCATCCAAGATGGGAATTGGTTCCCATTAGGAATGTGTTATGGTGATGTCTTTCATGGTCCCATGTTGACCATTATTATAGTTGCGGCCAGCTTATAGAACCAGCTGCTCTACCAGGTCTCGCAAAGCGCTTCCCCC
>JAQIXP010000714.1:0-23076 GCA_034700285.1 Proteroiulus fuscus
AAAACTGCAAAAATTATGTAGGTTTTTGTTTCATAAACTTCCAGAAAAACTAGTTTTTCTGCAGTTTAAGACTGCAGGTTTTTTTTTTACTGGGAACATAATCACATCATTAAAAAATGCCTCGAATAAGGTAAAGTGTGCTATTTACGTATTTTCTCTACTGACAGATGCATCTGAAGAAGTTGGGACTCCAGCTTTTGCGAGTAAATCTGCTTTCTTAAGCTTGCAAGCTTGTTCGTAGGGAGGCAAGATGGGTCCTTGCACTGGGCACAGTATTTCATAATCCTTTGAACCTGCATCCTGGTTTGGAAACAAAAATAGGAAACATTAAAACTGGATGTAAAATTTAATTGTGGAAGTGGTTTTTAAAGTTAAGACCTTGAGAGAGTATGACGTGTCCGCATCATATCCGCGCAAATCTCCACATGCCAGAAAGGGTACAAGCAATCGGTTTGGACCATCAAGCGCTTCATTCCAGTCACCTAAATTAAAAACAAACAAACATCAATCCGGTTTAAAGACGTATCCTGCATTTAATTTAAAAATTGGTCCTACCGGAGGTTGGATCCAGTAAAGGATTGATCATGGTAGGTTTAAAGCCGTCAGGAGGCTTATAATTCTGGCAAACTACAAATGCTTCTAAACATTGGGGGAAAAAATTGATAAATTCCATTACAAAAAGAAAGTATATAATTATAGTGCATTCAATGCATTTACCAATGCTGGAGGCTCGGCTACTTCGAGGTTTTGCAATGGATACAGCCGTGAAAAAAACTTTCAACTGTGAATATATCAGACTCGAATCTTTTCCTCTGAAAATCTATTTTTTATACAAATATTCTTGGAATTACTGTAAACTTTTAATTGAGATCCTCTCAATTTATGGGCAATTCCATGATAATTAAAGCCAAATGACAAAGTCAAGCATAATAAGATAAAAGTAATGATATAATTAATGTTAGAATTAATGCAATGTGCATTTAAAAAAATATTTTGCATGAAAAACTTGATACATGTGCTTTAGATTTTAACTTCCGAAGTTCAAACTTGTCATATTAATCACATGTCAAAACAAAATATTCCACACACTTTGTGAAATTTCCATAAAAATATTATTTAGAACCGTTCTTAGTTACTTTCATAGAATTGCCCATGAGAATGACAATCTGCTTACTTTTGCAATAAAACAACCGCCATCTTTCAGAACGTGAGTGGTAATATTTACAGCCTTAAAAATATCCATGTATTACTCGTTAACAAACATTTATAATTAACAATGTCGTTATTGAACTATAGTTACGGTACCGAGAGCAAAAGTTGGGACTGAATGTATTCATCAATGTCGTGAAGACCGGTCACTGCAGAAAATATGAATTGAAGCAATTTATTATCTATTCAAAAATGACGAATAATGCTAATCAGAAAATACACTCGAAAAATATAACATGGACATACCATCAGGCGCTCCATCACAAACAACCAAGTCCGCTTTCTCTTCATGCAGGTGTTCCATGATGCCTTCCGCAGTTGATGTCTGCAATATCCAAACTTATGAGTGATAATCTTGAAAGTGAGAAGACCCTGATCGACACAAATACGTTATTTTACCTTTGTTATGTCCCCTTGCATGTGAATGACTCCTGGGATTGGTGCCATGGCTTGCAAGTCTACGGCAACGATGAGCACATCCGTGTGATTTGCTCTATACGGATTTACTTGGTTCAATACGATTTATTAAACCGACAGATTATTGTAAATGCTGCAGGATAGATTTTTACCGTAATTTTTGGGATAAAACTTGACTCCAACTTCCAGGCGCAGCGCATAGATCCACTGCTCTCTTTACGCCTGTAATCAGGAAAGTGCATTTTAGGTATGCAAAGTGCACCCACACAAAAAGAGGTAGTTCATTCTTAAAAGATTTATCTTCTGTAGATCTACTTAAATAAGATTTAAGCCTTTGAAAATGCCATGATGCCTGCATTTCAATGTTCCAACTAGTCAGGCTTGGACCTTGGACTGATCATTATACCCATTCCCATGCAGTTTAGTAAAGAAGTTATGGCACAAGTATACATAGTATTAGAATGGTTACAATATGATTTGAGTCTTGGACCTGCTGTTAGGGGGAGGCCTGGTGGAATTTTACAATGTATTTTAGATCTCAAGGGGGAAGGGGTGGCCCATGGTGGAATTTTACCATGTATTTAAGATCTCAGGGAGGGGGGGCCCCTCCTAAATGCGCATTTTGTCATTACAGGTATTTTGGGCTGACAACTCAAAATTTTAATGCTATGTTCTACTTAGTCCAAGGTTCTTGTTTTGGATGAAAAGCACATTTGGGATAACCATGCATCAGTCTGTGGAGCATTGTGCCATTGCACGTCCCATTCAACTGGCAACACTCACCATTGAAAATATTGAATTCTTCATTAATTTGGAGCAACTTAAATGCACTTCTTGCTCTCCAACCTTCCTCTTTGGCCAGGCGATAATACACATCTCGTTTATCCTTAGAAGAACGTCCCATTGATAAGAAATCTTTCTTGTTTGAACGACTGTGGCAAAATTTTTCATAGTTTTGAATATATGCTACACATGATGAACAATAGGTGGCGACTCAGTTTAAACGCTTTAAAAGCTCTCCAAAGGCGCCATCTATGGGCGCCATTTTTTTAAAATGACAAACAATGATGACATTCATAAAGCCTTGCTTGATGACAAATGATTTAAACTATTAATTAAAAGTAACGGATTGATTGATTGACCCATAGAGGAATGGATTAACCTATGATCCACGGTATGTGACGGTAATTTCAGAACTGTTTTTTAAGCCTTATATTTTGGCAGTGATAAGTAAAAACTAAAAGGGGTCCTTGATGACACCCGGAAGTTGATGTGAAATTCCTAGTACGGTACCCGGTACATCCGGCTTAGTCTTGAACGAATCGAAAAATATTCGCAAAGGGTTGTAGTAGCAGCAGTATAAACTAGAGATGAATACATCCAAACTCTATGTCCAAACTGTAACCTTGGATATTAACACGTAAACCCAGCGTTTGCAACTACTGGCAATGGTATGTCAATCTTTAGGCCTAGTATGTGAATTTCTGACTGTCTCACCTCAATATTAGTCTTTTGCTAGCATGCTTCCCGGAATAGGGAAAAGCATGCTAACCAAAGACTAATCTTGAGATGAGACAGAGTATAGGCTAAATGGTATAGGTATAATTTTTTTTTTATGTATCATTAAACTTATTTAGCAATTGCCACCTGCTTCTGACATAAGCACTTAAGAGTAAACTTCGTGTTGGCTGCGTAAATGATGTATGGATGTACCTGGGTAGGTATTGGCAAAAATATTATTTAAATACTGTTAATTTTAAAATAATTTGATATAAATGTACTAAAGCCCCTCCACTCTCCCTCAAGTCAGTGATATGTTATACATTATTTGAAAGATCCCGACGAGTACATCACAGGGAAAAAAATATTTAGAGGGGATATTTGCCCCAAAAATACTTGAATTCGATTGCAGATATGTTCTGATTCAACAATAGCAAATTTATTTTCTAAAGAAGGATTGCGAATATTCTTAAAAAATATAAAACCTGGAAATTTTACTTGATTTGTGAAAGTTTTTGCTTTCTATAGACCGCCGTGTTAAACAGTGGCATATTTTTTATATAATAATGGACGAATTTCACCCTATGAAATTGCTTTTCTAATGATGTACTCACTGCGATTCGTACATCATTTAACTTTGGGGAAGGGGTGGCAGTGGGGCCTGTAATACATTTGTTACAATGTTTTGATAGTTTGCATTAATTATTTTTTAACCATATTGCATTTTTTTATTCAAGGTGTAAAGAAATGATATAGGATTAGGACAACTGACCAATAAGTGATGTGATTTCCTATTTGGTAAGTGTGTTTTGGTTAGCATCCTATGTAATATTAATTATATTGGCTATGGTGGAGTATTTAAATCCCCTTAAAAAGCCTAGGCATAGGAAAACAGCTCATATTTACTATATTAAAAAGTAATTAAGTTTTTCACTTGATCAATTATTATCGTAATGCTCTGTGAATTAAACAGTTGCCAAATATTAATACCAATACTGGTTGAACAGGAAGCCTCACTCCAAATTCTATATATTATTATTTCATACCAGTTGGCAGCTTCAGGTTTCATGTACAAACGGACTCCCAAAGAGCATTTAAATTAACAGACTTAACCGGACCACTATGTGTGTGGGTAACAAATTCTGGGTATTTTAATACGTGTCAAGAACAACTACTGCTAATGCCAGAAACTCGCTGGTCAATTAATTGACCTATATATATTTTCTCTCAAAAATGGAAGCTTCCTATCATAAATTATTCTTTTTCAATCCTGGTAGAGAGCATTCTCTCGTAAAGATAGGTATATGCAGTTACAGCATAATTTTGATGATAACGAATTAGCCTATATGTAGGCTACAGTTCGTAGAAATTCGGGCCCCCATTTTTCTGAAAAAGTCAGAAAAATCATAAATCATGTAGTGATGTTTAAATACAGGAACTCAAGAAAAGTATGGAGACTTATAATTAGAATAAAATGGCAATATTTTACTACATAGTGTAAAAATGCTTGAGGGAAAGTACAGGGTGATCGAGTGAAAATGCATTCTACATGGGGAATGGACGCATTATATTGTCAATGAGACAGGATTCCTGTTTAGTGTATACACACCACGGTACGTGTAGTATATTTAGGTGAAGGAACTGTCGTCTGCTATAATGCTTTTTTGACCATACCAACTGGCGACCTTGTTGTCTTTGCCGTTCAACATGATGCTAGTTGCTGGCGCAATAGTTGACGCTAGATGGCATAGTAGTGCCAAACACAAGACGAGGTTGCACCCAAAAAGCTTGCCACATTTTTTAGATTATATTTTGTTTTTTAGCATTTAATTAATGTAATTTGTATTCACTGGTAAATAATGATTTATTCCTAAACGTTTTGGATTTAAAACTACTTTACAAAAGCTAAAATTATCAAAAAAAGTTTTAAGAACTTTTTTGATTCGCTCTTCAGCCATCAGCTTAACAGTGTTTAGTACCCCTAACGCCCTCATACGGTCGAGGACAAGAATGACGCCCAAAAATCGGCTCAGTCGAGTACCCTGATACACACGCAGACATTTATCTGTGTTAGAATGCATGTGACGCAGGGCGTTTTTACTAAGTAATTTTTTTAAATAACAATAGAAAATAAACCTTAATTTTATATTGACAGTACATAAAGGTCCTAGTTACGATGTACATTTTGAGATTATTTTTGCGTAAAAATAACAAACATTTATTTGTCGTTTACAATTGATGGTTTACTTTTGACATTTGTATTGTGTGGTTTCCAGAAAGAAGTTCATATGTTAATAAATAAATCCATGTAACTTATAAATAATTACACTAAGTTTTAATGTGGGGAAAACGTTAAATATTCCCCATTCCATAACAAACTATTTACCTTATTGAATTGTCGATTTTTCCAAACTTGATTGTTCAAATTAACTCAATGAGCACTTATATATTCAGGGATATTGCGATGTCCTCTGGCGCTATGGCCGACCTCCTGTTAATTTTCCAAATAAGGAAGTCGACATTAGTCTTGATTCATTTTTTCACATTAATTAGTGTAAATTATTATTATAATTATTTTTATTACAAATTAGTCCAACTGTGATGGTTTGTGGATTGCAGCATGGACTAAATTAAAGCACAAATTGAACAAAAAAATATGTGCTTAATAATCAGAATACATTCCCCTCAAAACAATGAACTTCTCAAAAGTAACATATTAAGTAATTACATGTGAGTGTTTATATCATAGAATTAACTATTTACAAAAGAAGACAATTTGTTACATTGTCGTTAGACTAAATAATTAAAACACAATCGTATGTTGAGGAGGGACAAATGTCGAAAAACGTAAGTTACGAATTATGAAGGCGCTTCAGCCGGTCACTTGTACAAATACGGGGAGTTCTAAATTGAAATTAAATAAATAAATTATTTTAATAATTATGTTCATGATGCATACTGAGCTTTTAGGAGTTGCCCTTTATATTTAGTCGGTAATTTTTTTGCTATTTTATTGACAATTTTAAATTGAAAGAAAGAGATTAACTTTTAAAATTTGGCTGGATTGCCAATAAAATTTCGATAGTATGCCAATCTGGCTTGCAGGTAGAACCCCGGATAATTTTACATAAATTTACGACTCAAACGTCTCCTTAAAATTTAAAAACGGCATCATTGCCCTTCCTTCGAATTGTGAGTTGGATGGAACAGGAAGAAATAGTATCAAGAAATGTTAAAAAAAGGGAAAGGGAATGAAAGTTAAGGAATGGTGTGGAAACATACAATTCATATAAAAAGGGGTTAAAATGAAGTGTGTGCGTGCAAGCACAACTGTTTCGTTGGTGAAGTTTCCCGTAAAAAAGAAAGAATTTGTGGAAAATATTAATGTTGTTATTGTGAACAAAGTTCTGTAAAAAAAAGCATAAAAATCCCTTTCAACATGTCTTCTGCTCATGATGTGCTCTGTCATAAGTGGGTTTTTTTTAATTTGCAAAAATTACTGGGTATTTTCTCCTTTGGGAGTCATAACACTGGAAGTGCAATGATGTTTGAGAAAATGTACGGGCCAGAATAACCAGTGATTGTTGAATGGGATTTCTTGGGGATGAGTATCAGGCAGTTGCATGTATGTATGTCCACCCGTTGACGATATTGCCCAACCACTGACCCCCGTGTACGTGACCAATCCCCCAATCGTGGTGTGTCCAGTTGTCCATCCGCGTTTTCACGTTTTATGCCATTTATGTTTGCATGGTGCACGCAATGTCTGCTAAAATAGCATCCGATATAATGACTAAACTAGTTGCAAGTATTTTATAAAAGTTGAACATTGTCTCAGGAAAATATCAGAATAGTTCATAAACTCCAATCTGATTACAAAGCTTCAAATTTCATATCCAATTTGTACGAAAAATTGAAAAATACTTTAACTGAGCGTCTTGTGCCATTAAAAAAGTAGGTCTTTGAAGCGTTTTTTTCCCCCAGTTATTCTTGTTTTGATTGCAGGAAGTAGCCTATTTTTGAAACGTCATAGCAAATGCGCTCTTATGAGTTATGACAATGGTTCAGCTACTTATTTCGTTACTCTCTCACTTAAATGAAATTTCAGCTTAAGTTGGAGTTGATTTAATAAAAAAGACCTAAAAATAGCCTAGTATACGTCTGTAAGTGTTGCCACAAGTCCTATAATTATGATTAAAAGAAGAGATGAAAATATCAGCCATGGTGGCCTACCAGTGACGTCAGCTAAGGCGTTCCAACTGAAAGTCAAGTGCTGACTATCCTCGATAGGCTAATATTGGATCACTTCTTTCAAAAATTACAATTATGAACTAGTGTCAGAAATTTCTGGTTGTAAAAATAATTAAGCTATTTAGGTCAATTTTGAATAAAGAGTCCAGTCTCCAACTTGAGCTGTGCAACTTCTATAAAATATTCGCAATACATGTATTATTCAATAAAAAAAAACCTTAATTGATAATCCAATCTTAAATGGAACGCATATTGAGCCACCATCTAGTATATCAAAATACTGTATGAAATATCGGTTGAATTATCATTAAGAATTCCTTGTTGTAACAATCGTAAATAAGATTTGCTTTTAGTTAAGCTTGATTAGCAGGATATTGCAAATAAATCATGAGCTCCAGACGCCCTTTCGATAGGTGCTAAGTTTAATTTTAAAATGGCTGATAGACGCCAAGCCAACGCCATTGTCCAGTTTCTCTTTGGACAAGGACATAAGCTCATGACGCATTTAAAATTTTAGAGAATTTGTTTCATAGTATTGGCATTGAACAATATAACAAATTCTCCTCCGTTGAATATTGGATCTTTGGGGATTTTTGCATGCACTGGTGTGGGTTCCGGTGATAGCTACCAGATGGCAGTCTTCGTGAAAACGCGAGATTGTGTCCTTTTATTCTTCGGGTGCCCCTTCATTTCCAGCCTCGTCTTCCAAATAGGCCCCATTTGCCTCCCTGAAGTCAGCCACCTTGTAAACGACCGAACTTAGGTCTTCCCAGTAACCCCCGTGTTCCTTTACGGTGAGCACTGCGAAGCGGTTGCCATCGAAAAGCGCGATCCTGCCCTGATCGATGGCCATCGAGGCGCTGATCGGATGATACTTTAGGAACATGGCCAGGGTGTCCACTATTGACCTTTTCTCCCATCGGGCCAGGTTGTGATGCACGGTTCTGCCCTTGATGAAAATACAGGTGGACCAGTCGTTGTCGTGGTCAACAATAGCGTCAATCTGAGGGGTCAAGTCGGTCATCAGACCACGACAGTTGTGCTTTAAAGCATCGCCCAATCCCGTCTCAGACACCTTCTTGGACCGGTGGCTGTTGACGTCCGTGTAAACATAAGAGAGTCCATCTAGAAAATTGTAAAAAGTTTCGTTTAAAAAGTTGCCCATAAAAAGTCTTTAAACTATTAGTGGATATGGGCAATTTAATTTACTTTTTTTTGAAAAATCATTATAAAAAATCATCCTTTTATTTGGGGATTTTCAAATATGAGTGGGGTGAAGAATCGTGAGAATATGTGACATGGGAAAACAGTTAGGAAACAGTAAATGTCATCATAATAAACTATTTTTTTTAAAAATTAAAACGACCAATTTAGAAAAAAGTATTTGTATTACATTTTGAAACTATATGCAAAAGTGACTATTGTTAATAATGTAACTATAATAATTTCAAGAAAATTGGAATTTACTTTTTTGCCATGGCTCAAGGAAAACTGATATGGTTTTCACTGTGTTTTAGTTAAATTACACTCTCAATAATTATTGTAATCTGTGTTGTATATGGTGTAACTAACTAGTCATGATACTTGAACGTCATCAATTAGTTTTAGTAGGTTGTAGTTCTTAAAGAATGAATACATAGATAGTCAAGTATTTTCAGTTAGTGACGAACTTAGCATAATTAGTCATTTTACACTTGCATGCATATAATGTTCATAAATGTGGCTAGTTTATAAACTTACGAGGTAGTTAAAATTACAGATGATAAGATACAAGTACATTATTCCGGAACAACATTTTATAACAATGGGATGAGTAACCGCTTAATTGGATCAAATGCAGCTATAGTAATTTACGATGCAATCTTGATTTAATATATCGAAAAAAACGAAACCCCTGATGTTATTTAAATAAATCTTGTCAATTTGCCGTGAATAATCGCTATATATGGTCGTATCAGAGCAAGTATAAGTAATAAGGTCATGCATCAGCAAGTGAATACCACATGCAGAAATTTTTGACAGGATTTTCATATTTAAATTTAGGGTATGTGAAACCAAAGTGAAGAAAACCATGAAATTTTAGCATGGGTCGTTAGCCCTGAAATGGAATAAATTTGCATTCTCATCCAGGGAAACACTAGAGAAAAAAATTAAGATGAATCAAATCGATCCAATAGTTGGGAAAGTTTGGTTTTGAAGAAATTTTGCATTAGAATTAATAGGCCGAATTCGACTTTCCTGGTTTCTAATTTAGACAAGGAAGTGAAGTATCTTAAAGATATTGGCAGTGCAACAATATACAGTATGTGCCTACATATACTTTTATATCCGAAAACTACCGCGCATGGTTGTATGAGGCAAAAATTACACAAAATGTTAACTAAACTGTTCACTGGATGACTTTCTAAATTTAAAAATAATGCCACCATTTTTTTTTTTTTATTTTAAACATTATTGTTAGTTACTCATTGTAATATTTGTGGATGTCCTGATAGCATTAAATGCTTTGAAATTCAGATTGGAATTTTCACGTATGCACACTAGGCTCTATAAATTTCCTAAAAAAATTGGTCCAACATAACTTGTATTTATATAATAATTATTGAGATAAATAACAAATATTTAATGAGCTATTCCAAATCATTTATAAATGCTATATAAATTTGTTTATACATTATAGATTTATTAGCGAACGTATGCTAAATTTGTTTATGCATCCTGAAATTCGTGGATGACATTGTGCAAATATTATTAGGAAAATAATGTGTGTGTAATAAAAGTTATCACGTGCTTTTTATGTATAGGTTTAGTTTTTAGAACCTTATCTAAAATTGATAGTTTGTGAAATAAAAAAACCCATTTAATGTCCATACAATTTCAACCGCACAGATTTGAAACTTGAATGAGGTTCGATAAACTAGAATTGCCAACTGATCCCACTTCGATCAACCACCTGCAACATATATATTCTTAATATTATTATTTCTTGCCAGTAATAAGATTGCTAGCAATGTAAGAAAACAGGTAGTTAAACAGAAATAAGGTTAGTGATCTGTCTGTCTTAGAAACATGGAAAATTGTAGCTTCTGAACAAAAATGTCTTCCTTTTTCCCCATCTTTCACTCAATGAGAGAATGTCAGGAATGAAATGTTGGATGAATTATAGTGAAAAAAAATTTTTCATAAAACCGACTGAATCGTAAGATATACATAGTTAATGTATGCGTACATAAGGTGCATTGACACCCTCACTTCCTGGGTGCCTTCATGATTAGCGGATTATTTTAGTGACCCATCGGACCACCGGGGTCAAGCAGAGGTCGTAGAACTGAACAGGCTCGGCCTTTCAACTCGAAATTACATTCCTATCTTTTTTATTTTGCTGGACTACCTCTTCTGATTATTCAAACATAGTGATTAAAAAAAAAACAAGATTTGTATAGCCCATTCTTAAAAGGCAGCCTGAAACTATGGAAAGTTAATAGTAAAAAATAACGACTACTGTTTCTACGTTATAGCATCACTAATTCTAAAGGTCCAAGGTCAACGCCAGACAGTAGAAAGAAAGATATGCATGCAAATCGTCGCCCATGTTTTTATTTAGTGAAAGAAAAACTGCCTTAGTGTATTAAATGTCTTGACAGCAGCGTGACTTGAATGCTATGCAGTGCATTTTAGCCACGTTGAATTATGTTTTGGTATGTTAATGGCTCGGCAGATTGTACTCTACTTCCTGTTTATTTCAAGACTACTTTAAAAATTAGCAATTTGGCAGGAAGTTGATTGGTTATATTCAGAAAGTATTAGAAGAATTCATAACTGCCTGCTACTTGAGGTTTTCCACATGGAGACTTTTCCCATAAACAAGGCTTTTGCAAGTTTTTATTTCTGTTTGAGGTTTGCTTTTGGAAAAATCCGCCACTTTTTGGAAGCCATTTTTCTATTTGCTTAATAATAGCACTGATATTTTTTTTTAGTCAAATCTTTGATATAAATACGAGCTCGTTTGTTACACTCCAACAGGCTTGAATATACTTTCCAAAGTCGTTTAAATTCCATGGTATAAGTAAGCGTGATAAAGAATGCATATACTTTTAATGTAGGGGAAAATATGCCCAACACTAATTTATCCAATGCATTGTTATCAAAATTAATTGTTCCATTACACCTAAATTTCCGTACCAAACGAATCATTTTATTACTTTCTAGCCAGCTTGTGTAAACTTCTTTCTAAAGTCAACATTAGAAATTTAACTGAGATTTTAAATCATTAATAATAAAAAATGGTTTCCAAAATGGAGCTGAAATGGCTCAGTTGCAAAGGGCCGTTCACAAATGACGTCACTGTAAGGGGGATGGGTGGGTGTAAGAAAAAAACATGACAATCGTGACATGGGAGAGGGGGAGATCGTTGGCTTGTGGCTTAACGCTCGCATTTAAGTTAAGAAAAGCCATAGTAGCGTGCCATAGTTGAAACGTGTTAATGGTTTGGACTAGAATGTAGGAATTTATGGCATTAAACGAGCGTGATTATCATAATTATGTAATGGTGTGTCATAGTTAAAGCAAGACTAAATATATCCTGCATGGCGCCCCATAGGTGCATATGAATTGCATTAATATAATCACTTTTTTAGATATGTTCTTGGATGTTTTGAGGGGGAAGTATGATTGTTCAAGTGTGACATTGTATTGGGGGCCTCCTAAAATTGACAAGCATGACATTGGGCTGGGGGTAAAAAAACTGAACTTCTGTGACATCATTTATGAACGACCCCTAACTGGATCTTCTTTGATCTGCAGAAAGCTTAGGCCTACGTGATGAAGCTTCGTTTTCTGCAGAACAGTAAGGTAATTTTTTCTGTAAAAATTCATCACCTTTCATCTGAAAAAAGCAGTTTCTGCAGAAACTTCATGTAAACAGCAATTAGTATTGCACGTATCCTGGCACAGTCTTCCTGATGTCACTGTGCAACTTTTTTTTGAGTGCTCTCTTTTGGAATTTTCCCTTTGATGAAAATGCCCGTAGAAAGGAAAGTTACATTGAGGAATTCATAGAAATATGTATTGTTGTCATGTATCTATGTGTGCCTTAGAAAATGTCGACCTAATTGTAATTCCCTTTCAGTAGTTTTGTTATTGTAGACCTTTGTGGTATTTCGTATTAACTCATAGACTAGACCTATGTCCCATTTAAAAACAGGTATTTTTTATAATGTGCTTTTTAAGTTTAGGAGATAATCACCAATTTGCATTTTTCTAAGCCACATTGCTGGGTGGTGATAACAGTTTTGGGCAATATAATATAACCCTTATGTATGTTATTATTTCCTTATTAATATCTTTCTATATGACTGGAATTATTCGAACACAATTAAATGCGAGGAGGGGCACATTTTTCCAAATTGTATACTTCATAATACTTGTGTACCAAAGGTGGGCCAGAGGGCTAACATTTTATTTTTATGGATCAGATATAAAAAAATCAACATGCATTTTTCTGTTAAAAATGCAGCACCTGTGCATTTCTCTTTTGGAGAATTAAAAGTTTGGACCAAAACTAGGGCAACAATAGAGGCCCAGCCTGTAAGCTAAATAACTTAGAGGAGAAGTTTGATATGCCAGAGCATTTTGCTTACCAAAAAAAATTAAAACAAAATTACATTGGGGCCTGTCATGTTACTAGTTAACTGAAGAATTTGTAGTAAAAAAAAAAACACGATTTGGTATTGGTTTTCCTAAGTTGTTTTCTAGTCCATTGAACTAGCTAACGGAAGACTCGAAGCCACTTGATCTATGCGGGTACTCTTTATGCATCAGTTTTACTTCCGTGTGAGTGAAAGTAAGTTAATTGGTGCAAAAAAAACCTCCCACTCTATCTATCTACCTTGTAGTTAATAGCATATGATATATCCATTTAATGAGTACTGAACACGAATTAGTCTTAAACCACTCGCCTCCATTTAAATACAATTACTGGTATCAGAGATTTTACATGCTTTCACTCTCGTACTCGTCACACACATTCATTGTTCCTGATTTTTTTATTTTAATTTGGTTTTTTGATCGATTTCTAGGTGCATTCCACCCAAACTGGCAAAAATGAGAGTGTATTCTTATCGTGTGCAACATCCATTATCATCTCAAAAAATCTTTTCTTTTAGATTCAAATATCTTCCTGTATGAATTTTATATGGTATTTGTGCACGATAGAAAACGTTTTAGTAGGCTTCATGCTGGTAACCTAATCTTGTGTATAATAGTACCTGTATACATGTATATAATACCATGTTACAGGTTATATAAAGTAGGCTGCCCACTAGAGCGTTAATAACCAATGGGGTTCAAATCTAAATTTGATGTTTTCGATAACATACTGTACTAGACGTATAACGATATCTTTTCGTATTAAAAAGTTTCACCAAAAATCAGGAGTCAGAGATGTGCTACTTTTCCCTATATTTCAAATTATTAAAGTTTGAGTCAATCTCATTCTATTTTTTGGGTCCCTTTGAACAGAGAAAGCTTTTTTTGACATTTATAATTCATTTAGTTGGATCATTTTCCTAAATTTTTAATGAGTTTTCTTTGAAATATAATAGAGCTAACAATCTCTCCGAAAACTTTATAATGAATTTTTTTTTTTTGAAAAAAATATCCTATTAAGACATGTAAACTTTTGTATATGAGGCTGTTTTCCTGACAATTTTATCTTCAGCTGTCATTGGCATTTTTAAGCATCAATATGCTCCAATATTTTCGAGACTTTGCATAGCGGATTACATGCAAAATTATTCAGATAGTCAGAGCAGCAGGCTTTACTGCGCAGCTTTGATACGTTGTAAACATTAAAAAAAATTCCACAAAGGCAAAAACCTGTTTCCAATAACTATCTACAAGAAGGCAATGACATCTCTAGATGCCATTATTGTATAAAAAGTCCCTGCAAAACATTACTTCAGAATACGGTTATTCATTGCTGAGTATTCTGAACAATTCTTGTGCCATGTAATTGTAACTTTGCAGTTGTTATCTATTATACTGTGATATGTTTTCATTTAGCATCCTAGTAAAAAGCATTTTTTTGGTTGCATTCGTTATTAACAAATAATATTGTTTGATTACAACGTAGGTATATGGTGTAACCCAATCTAACAAGTTCCTAAATAATAACCCACTTCATGGATCATACAAATATAACATAAATAAAAATATATGATTATAGACCCTCCTCTTTTCAACATCATTTGTGTGTGTAGGATATATTGTGTACCGGGTATATAAGTAATGTTTCCCTACACCAGCAATACTTTTTTTCTAAATCTTGTTTGCTCAATTTAACTCAGTACCCTATAAGATCACCCAGCATATCATGACGCCATTTGTTGGGGGGCAGGGGGGGGAGTTATCTCACTATTTGGAAGATTCTCCCATGTCAGTAAAGACTTAAACTGTTAAACATCATTGTTAAATTGAATTCCTAATAATTTTGAACTATTCTTAGAAAGATTGTTCCATTATCTAATAGTAGGCCTATGTTTTAGCACGAATTTTCTTCACTAAATATTGTTAATCATGAAATGATGGATTATGTTATAGGCCTACTTTCTAGCTTATAGTCAAAACTTCTTTTGTGAGAATGAACAATACTTTATTAAATAAAGAAAGGGAAATTCAAAATGGCGTTCTTAAAGTGGCTAATTAATGATACACTGTTTAATCAATTATATTCACTTGCGCTGCATTTTGTTTGAATGTTCATTTCAATTTTTTAAAACTACATATTATGTTTCAGGTTATTAATGACAAGATTCCGAAGATCAACTTTGACTTGTCCATTGAGGAATTGATAACTTGACCATTATAAAGGCAACTCAGGTAGGCCTACTCCTTCCGATTCATATATAATAATATGCACCTTCCTATATTTTTCAATGGGAGACCATTCTTTCCTTTACCTTCCTCGTTTTCAACGTAAAATGTTTGTGCATATCAAATGTACATCCATTGTGAAATATTATTCCATTCATTTTCTGATGGAAATATGTAATTAATGTGGAAGAAGCCAAACAGGAGATTGGTCATATATACCTGTTCAGCCTACGTTTTAATACAATTTTTTGCATTGTTGTAAACGTGAGGCACATCGTTGATTAAACGTCATCCGCCCATATACTTTTTCGTAACAATTTTATCTCTGAACTGAAAATGGACGTGACTGGCTATGAACTAAATGCAAAAAGGATAAATTATTGTTAAGACAATGCTTTGCTTCGTTTCCCAAGACGTGTTTGGGTTCAACTTTAACACATGAGATGGAGGTTGTTGCACTTTTCTGCCGGGCCCAAATGTGGCGATGCACTTTATTTTATGCTGCTGATGTTGTTATTGTTGCTGGTTAACTTTGGGATTAGTTGTGTGTAGGAACCGCAAGTACAGACATTTAAAAATAATGAGGAGAAAAAAATATTTTTATTTGTTTTGTGGAATTTTTAGGCAACTTTTTTATGGCCAAATGAGGAGGTAGTGCACCCATAATAATGCATCCATGCAACCGAAATAAATCTTAAACTTATGACCCAAAGACGCGAGCAGAATTTGTATTTTCTATTTGGGTGGAAGCATTTTGAGGAATAACGCATTTCTGTGTAACTATAATGTAATTATTCAAAACAGGTCGTTGATTATGTTGGTACCAAGTAATTCTTTTGGAAAAACTATTTTAATAAATGGCCAGTTATGGTCAAGTGAAAACAGAAATACGAGCGTACTAATGATATACGAGGGAAGTTCTAGACCATGCAACCTATATTACTTGCTTGTGGTATTATGCATAAAGTATGAAGCAATTTTTCTTTTCTAAAAGTATCTTAAAAATGGTATGTTGTGCTTTCTTGGTTAAGAAATGGCCTTGTTTCAAAATAATTTGCCAGTTTTTGCTCATTATTATAGTAGCAGTGCTTTATAAAGGTTTGATTATGCAAGCCTTGAGCCTGAATAACTTGGCCGTTTACAGCAGTGCTAAATAGTAAACAAAATGGCTACCAAACTAGCAACCTTATGTTAAATTCAAACCTCGGGAATGGTATCTGGCAAATCTGTAGTACTGCTTGTAATGATGAGCTGTATCATGCAGTGCTGCCAGATAGCAGGCCTATAAGGTTTTAAAAAAATCTCTGAAAGCTAGTACAGCTTGTTTGCTTTAGGTATAGAGATGTACATGTATAAAGGAAATTCTAGATATGTTTGAGGGGGAAATTAAGGGGCGGGGGGTTTCGATTTTATGATTAAATGTGCTGGGGTGGGGGAGGAAAAGAAAGGGACAGCAGGTGCTACCATTTTGTGTGGCAACATTTATGTAGAGCCCATAATAGACTTTGTATAGCAAATGTTCCATGCATTTTAGTACACAATTATTATTATATTTTGTAATTTAAGTTACATTAATTATTTTAGTGTTACCATTATTTTTTGGTTTCATTTGTTTACCTTTTATGACGACAACACCGTCGCCAGAGGGATGCACTGTCACAGCATCTATGGATGTCCTCGCGGGGAATCCAGGGAATTTTTCATTGATAAAATATACTGTTGGAATATTAAAAATGTTGGCAAAGTCCAGCTGTGCATATTCGAGGATTTTATCCCCTGTAAATAGCAAATATTTCCATTCTTTTTCGCCATTTCTGCTCTGCCACACGGCGGCGGCAGCTTCGATTTTGGGTTTTCGTACGGCCGGAGGAGTACTTGGAGTGGGCAAATCAGCGAGCCACATTCCGGCTCCATCAGCACCCTCCTGTTGAAAATAAGCAAAAATGATTAATATTACTTTCCGATATATACATATATCCGCCAATATAATACAACAATTCACAAACACAAAACGTGGAATAGCTACTTTTATAGGAGAGAATTTCAGAGCTTTTGTCTGTTTTTCGTAAGGTAAATACCTCGGGATATGAAGATACTGATTTATACTTTAATATTTTTGACCATTTGCCCCAAATCCTTTAAAAAAATGTCTGTGTGTATCTATAAACTCTCTCTATATACTCGTATATATACTTTCTATTTAAATGATTTGTATTAACTGTCATTTTCGTATTTTGGCATTTGCCTTATGTTTTTTTCAAACATCTATCTCTATTATAATAAGTGAGGAACTAACTTGAATTTTTTATAATATATGCTAATCACTGGAATCGTATCCTTTTAGAACCACCCTTGCTTCCGTTATAGACACCCCCTGGTGGGATCAAATGTTGAGTGCCTCCATAAAAATAATTGCATAACTTTGCAATTAAACAAAACGAAGGGTGGTAAAAAAAATCTGCATGATTCTGCTAATCTAGGTTATTTAGCTAAAACATTTTCAGAGAAATAGACTAGTTTATATAGTTTATAAAGGTGGTTAAAACATGCACACCATTCGGATAGATTGATGAGGAAAAGTAGACCCTGGAAAACACCACAAGGGGAGTTTAATTTATGTATCAGTAAATCACCTTTCATATCAACTTCCAGTAGATGGTTCCTTTTATTGAAATTTATTTGCATTAATGCTAATATAAATATTATATAAAGGCTCTGCATGGGGAAATTTTCGTTAGCCTATCGTTTTTCTTAGCTTTTGCAAAGAAATTTGTGCGGGACGTCACTTTCCGAGTCTTCATCATCTTATCTCACGCCATAAAAAAAATAATGTATAATTTGGTTGTACACTGTAGTACAATTGAGGAACAAAAGTGGGTCACTTCAATGTTGTACTACCTATTTTGAATGAGGTGAATAGATAGGTACCGCGATAAGTAATAAAAAGGGACGCAAGGGGGTAGGTTCAGGTGCATCCATCTACTAAAATTAACCGTTAGTTCCAGGTGCAATTACAACAAAAGAGTCAATGCAGTCAATCACCGTGGGTGACCTCATCTTATTTCGTTTAAGGAATTCTTTTCCCTAAATTTTTGTTCTTCTTCTTTTAAGTTTTGCATGCTTGCACGCTTTTGTCTTCACTTTGGCGGAAAATTATAACTGTTTATACAAAGTGTCTGAAACGTGGGTTTTTCTTAATCGAGATTAATGAATTCACGCAGATTCATGAGTAATTAAATGACACATGGATGCACGTGCTTGGGTTTACCAATATGTTGTTCGTTAAAATCTGTTTCCTTAATTTATGAGAAAATTGTAAATGCCAAGAGAATGCTGTTTTGCTTTTCCAGGTAAATTAACATAGTGGATTTTAACTCGTTTCAACGCGTTTTAATGTCAATGACGATCTCACAATCTGCAATATTTTAAAGGAATTTAGCAATTTTTAAATTAATAATGAGACAATTGGGGGTTATCACTAAATGGTTATCTTTGTTGGACAAAACGTGACATGGGTTAAGAGATGAAATCTCTCAGTTTCCATTTTTTGTTTTAAATTTTAACTGATGTAAATACCTTTCCAAATGACACTGACACACATTTTTAACAGACAATCAGAACTGGATTGCCACCCATTGTAACCTCATTTCACTCTTGAAAATTAGTAGAAAATTATAAAAAAGTAGACAAAATATTGAAACACACATTTGATTGTAGATTTAGATGTGCATCTACGTATTAATAGCAGTGCTAAGTGCACTTACAATCTAGAATCTCACAATTTAAGAAGCTCTTATCTCACTTAAAACAAGGCTGTATAAGTTAGATAAGGTATCGGAATTTAATTTATGTTTTGGTGGGGAATTCATAGAATTGAATCCCAATCTGAGTTGTTGATGTTGTTACAAATGAGACTGAAAGATGGAGTTTCTGATAAATTTCATTATGAGTTTATATTGATGAGAAAGTATTTCCCTATAGTAGGTCCCTACTTTCTCTCTTTTCAGAAAGTCGTGAGATTTGAAAATTGGAACGTTTTATTGTAATTTCATAAAATATATTTAGCAAAAAAAATTTTTTGAATAATAACTTCTTTCAAGAATTGTACAAATTTGTTAGATGTTACCATATTATTTAATTCAATGAACATTGAGATTTGGAAAGTTTACTGGGCAAGTTTTTGGGTTAGTTGCATGCACGTGTGCAGATATTCATGTAGGTTTAAGACTTTTAGCTCAATATTTTCTTTCACACTAACGTGTTTTTGCACCTGTAATATTTTGGCACCATTTTGAGTAATCTTAAGAACCTTTTTATACATCATATTTAGGCTATAGGTATGACTGGCTCTTTTTGTTTATTATTGTCCTTATTACTTGTTTGTATTCACCTGGGCTCTAATTTATACACAAATTGAGTTTTGGAATGTATTGCCATAGTGTACCAAATTAGGCTATTTATGTAAAGATTCACGAAATTCGTGGATTCAAACTGTAGCGAAGGCTGTATTTAATATATTTCTTTGAAAAGAACTTATCTTGCAAATACATCTTTCTTAAGGGGGACAAGGTGGCTCGCTATATAGCAACATTTTAAAAATTTCGAGGGCTACATACAGGTATATTGGTACACAAAAAAATTAGACCTGATTGCTTAGAGAACTGGACGACTTCACTGGTCATATTAACCTAATTCTTTTGTAATGCATGTCTACGCCATAAATTTAATGAAACACTAATGAGGGGAGTAGAAGTTTGAAATTAATATATATGTTATCATTCATAGCTTTTTTAATGTTTTATTATTTTTTTATTTTATTTTTTTAAATATATGTTAAACCTTATTTATGCCTCGCTCAAAGCTTAATTATGAGGATTTTAGTTGTGGTTAACCGTGAAAAATGTTACCTACTTCATTAAAGGTTTAAATACATGAATAGCGTGGGAATTCATTTATGGCATACCCGTGCTCATGTTTTAGGAAATATTTAGCTTTTTTAAAGAAAATAAAAAAGTATAGCTGTAGGCATACTAATTGCCTAAAAGTGTATGTTTTTAATTTAAATATTGCTTAGCTGAAATCCATATGTAGGAAGATTGACCCAATTCGAGGTTTTGCAAAGTATCAGACCTAAGGCGCATAACAAAGGGTAAAACATGAGTGTACAAAAATTAAAACCATGGCGTAACCTCCATTGCATGATCATTAAGAGCCTTCACTAGATGATGTGGTTAATACATACATGTACGAGCAAAGCGAAATATACTATAGACTTTGCCGTGAAATTAATTCTCTAAAAAATGCAGAACTAATTAGTTTTGAAAAATGACTGTTGTGAATTTCATTGTAAAAGCTCATCTCACTATCCTAATTTTTATCCAAATAATGGGAGAAAAAAAAACCAAAGCTTAGAATTTTAATTGATAATTGCAAAAAGAATATTTCAAACGTCCAAAAGTAATTTTTACTTTGATTGCAATTTCCTATTTAATTACACTTCTGAAAAGGAGCTAGAGATGATGAATGTAAATCGTAATTAATTTTGCTAGGATAAACATTTGTTAATTAATTTAATTACTTTCATGAGAAGTAAACAAACAGAGTCAAATTGGGTCAAATTCATTAAGATCTCTAGAATCTTATCTGTTGGATCTCGTGCATTGCTGCATGGATCTGATTGGTTAGCGGCTTATTTAAATGGAACTAAATTAATTTGGCTTAACTTTACTCTGGATCTGGTTTTTTTTTAAAGGGTTGCTGGGAAAACATTCAAACTTGTAGCGAGTAGAAGAGCAAGGAAGGTGTGAAAAATTATGATGCACTGAGAATTTAGTGTAAGGTTTTCGGCACAAGGTGGAGTTAAAATTTGATCGTAGGTTGAGTCGAATTAGTATTTAATAGTATAGGTGGTTATATCTGTCTGTCTTTAGTTATTTTAGGCCATATGTTTATCTAAAATTTTCTACACACCTCTAAATAATCGGTACCAATACTGTATAATCAATATACGAAAAAAAAAACATTAAGGAATGCTATTCGTCATTACATATAATGAAAATTACTAGATTTAGGTTTAAGAGGGTTGGGTCCAAATTAATTAGGCTGTCACCAAAAAAATGTTGTACTGCAAATTTATAATTAAGTCGATTTTTGTATTTGGAAATGCTCCCATTTCCCAAAGAACCTACATATTTTAATGGCGTCAATTGAAATGGCAATTTGTATTATCGGCACACGAAATTAAATACACAAACTTGCATATTTTATTTGAATGAAAAAAATGCATATTTTAAGCGCAGCCAAGTACTATAGTATTCAAGGCTAGCACCTTTTTCATATCTCTATAATTTTCTACCTGGCTCTGCATGACCTCATTTGAATTCCTTGACAAGATAATGGTACCTTGACGATTTGCCCTAAAATATATAGGTTTATAACAAAACGAAATAGGGATGCCCCTAAAATTCTCCCCAGTGCAGAGGTGGACCAGGGTATTAGTGGTGGACAATGGAATTCTTCGATATTTTTAGCTTTTTCCAAGGGTCAAAGGGATGACTTACGAGCTGCTCTCTAGTTGTCTTGGTACTTACATGACCACGTGATGTTTTGGCACATTTTTGGTCATAAAAGACAGATCCGGATAAGATAGAAATAGAGACGTTGTTTGCATGAGAAATAAGTTGAACATTTTAAAGTAGGTTAAAGAAAAATTTCATACACCAATAACACATTAGGAACACGTTGTTCCCACGCATTTTACATAATTCGTTAGCTCCTATGTAAGGAGGACAATTTAGGTTTTTGGAGTAATTTTTTTTTCGAAAATATTTTGTCCACTAACAATACTAAAAATTAATTTTCTTGCTTGAAACAAGTGCATTTGTAAGAAAAATTGGGTTTGAGGCGATTGCATAACCACTTAAATTTCTTATTATAATAATTTCTTTTTTAATTTTGCCTTATTTAAAAGATTTATAGGAATGCTGACTCGGAAATTCCTTACTGGTTTTCCAAAAAAAGGCTTTTTTAATAATGAAGAATTTTTACATAATTATTATCGTGAGGGATTAATTTGCATTTGTGGATGCCGGTGTAAACCTAGTTTACACCATTTTTATATTTTTTTTATTTACTTTCTTACATCGTTACTTATTTCTTTATGTTAACCATTAACATACTCTTGAAACACCAAAGCAATCAAACTGCTTTCAATTTTAATTAAAGAAAAATTTCATTTTGCAATCCATGATCTGCAAAGAATATGTTAATTTTTCAAAATTATTTAATTTATCTAATTAGATAGAAAATATTTTTACATTCTTCATTTTAATTAGTAGCCTACATGCACTTTTCATCAGTTTTAACGGCTTAATTAAAACAGCCTGAATCAGTGGGATCATTTTTTGTATCTTAATAATTAATTTAATCCAGCAGTGCCATTAGTGTTTAAGTAATTAACAGAACTGTGCACTCCACTTAGTTCCACTGACTTGGTCTAATGATTCTATATACACCGTAACACTGAAATTCATTGAAAAAATAATGCAAAAACCAAGCGAATTTTCCAAAGTGTAAATTAGTCAGGTGAATTAAAAAAATTATACCATGCACACCCTTAAGTAGGCTTATACGTGCAGAAATGGGTAGCCAATTAAAATTGATCATTGATGACTTTTTATATTGTACTTTTAGGGCTTGATAAATGCCGAAATATGCTAATTTGATAAGCAAAAAAATCCATGCTGGAAGTATTATGTATATTTAATGCCCCCATTTTCAGGTAACCCGGCAAATACGTGGAAATAACGCGAGGTACATTATCGAGGC
>JAQIXP010000715.1:0-23070 GCA_034700285.1 Proteroiulus fuscus
CTGGTTCCGAGAAATACATGGGA
Source organism: Proteroiulus fuscus (assembly GCA_034700285.1). NCBI lineage: Eukaryota > Metazoa > Arthropoda > Diplopoda > Julida > Blaniulidae > Proteroiulus > Proteroiulus fuscus. The sequence continues at coordinate 24 of JAQIXP010000715.1, forward strand.
AGGCCTATTGGAACCATATTGGCAAAAGCTTTTAACTAGGCTTTGCCCCCCCCCTGCCCCCAGCCTCCCTGCAAAAAGTTGAAATGATGTTCCTGACTGCGGGCCTCATAATCAATAGGCCAATTTCTGTCAGAATTGTAAACAACTGATAGTAATACTGTTTTATAATGTGAGGTTATATTGAATACTGATACTTCTGTACTGTACTACCATACACATACGTGACAAAATACAGTATCACTGTAGGCTATGTATATATTATCTCTCACGTAAGACGCACTCTTCTTGTTCAGTAGGCTCGTCTTGATTAAACTGAAGAGACTAAATTCCTTGATTTTATTTTTTATATAAATTTATTTTATCAAAAATGCATGAGCAAGTAATAAACCAGGCACCGATATGCATACAAATAGCAAACAAAAATATAATAACATGTCCAGTGCAGTATGATTTATACAGTAAGTTACAAGAGCACCAACTATTGTCATATATGTAGTACCGGTAGTTTTTGTTATTTCTATAATGTTGTTCTATAAGGTCTAAACTTAAGAGTATAGGCCTACTACAAGGTTGTTGATGAGTATTGTTTTAAAGTAGTTGTTTTCGGTAAGCAAACAATGCAAGATATACTAAATATGATTATCACAGTTACATTTATGATATTTTTTGTTTTACAAATAAGTTATTTTTTATACAGGCTTAGTGGCTGATAGCCATAGCTGGAGGGGTGATGATACTCTTGGTCATAGTTATATGGCTGATAATGATGATGATCGTAATGGTATGGTTGATAATAATGACCTTCATAAGGATGGTTGTACTGATTACCATAGCTACTTTTATAAGAGTTTGCATAACCCCCTTGCATGTGACCTCCATGACCACCTTGGTGTCCTAAGTAACCCCGTCCATAAATATTTCCGCCATAACCCCCTTGCCCAGGCATTCCATAGCTCCCCATTGGCATTCCATAGCTCCCATAATTTTCATAATTTTTTCCTCCATGACCCTTGAAACTGCCATGTTTACCCCCTCCAAGACCTCCATGGTGAAACTGGTGATGTCCATAAATTGGTGAGCTGTAGCTGTGACCAGGATAATGTGCCCCATGATTGTAACTGTAATCGGGGTGATGTGGCCCGTACATGTAGGTGTATCCTTGGTGATGCTGATTGTAGCTTGGATAGTTGTGATATTCTGGATAGCTGTGACTTGGTGAAGTATGTCCACCTGTTTCTTGTTGGGAAGGTTGGCGGACAAGATGTCGGTGACCAGGTTCGTGCACAGGCTGTTGCTGCCGAAGGTAGTGTTGCTGACGTTGATTATCAAGCTGTCTTTTGTCTTTGTTTTCTTGCTTGCTGCTTAGGAATGTAGCAGTGCTCAGATGAGTGCTTACCAAAACGATGACCAGACAGGCTATCACCTTAAAGAGAGAGAAAGAGAACCCATTTAAAAATTCCCTGTAGAATACATGACCAGAAAATTTCCATGTGGTGTTTCTGTATAAGTTTATTTTGCAATAATTCAGATTTCTGCAATAATTGTGTGATAGAATAATTATGCAGAAAAAGACTACAGAAATGATTATGCAGGATATCTTCTTCAGCAGTTGCCATGCAGAAATCATACAGGATTTTTGTGCAGAAACTGTCAGACATAATTTTAAAGGATTGTTTCTGCAAGAAATGTGCCTGACAAATTTTACTGAATTTTGTTAATATTTTTTTTAATGTGGGCATCCAGTTTAAATATTATCGTAATTACCATAGTTGATATAAGTTGGATAAATCAAATTTATGACTTTCCCCACAGCAATACGAGCATAAATATAGTTAGCAGAATTAGGATGGTGCCTGTTCTTTAATTAATTGATTAAATAATTGAAAGAAATTAAGAAAATCTTAGCCTGTGGAGGGCAGCCGTTACTTGCACCCTTAGTTGGAGCATCATAAATGACGTAATAGGGAGGCCCTATGATGTCACTTGGCAAAACAAGGCTTACTTTCTCTGAGTTACAGCTTTTCACTTACAGTAATAAGTAATTGGCAGTGCTCAGTTTCAGAAAATAAGAATTTGTTTCTCAAAAATTAAATTAGCTTAAGTTTTTTTTAAGGTTTGAAATAGAAAATATGTAGTCTTACCTTTTCAAGCATCTTTGGCATTATCATGATTACTACAATTCACTTATTCCTACTAGAATAAAGATTTTTGCCTTAATGCAAAATATTAGCTATTTAACAGTTGGAGAAGAAGATTGCATTGTGATATTGTTTATCAAATCACTCGTATATATATCAGTGGAGTGTTGCTACGTCACAGTATTACAGCAATGGATTTTCCTTAAAAATGTAAAAATATCTTCATTACACTTATTTACTACCACAAAAATGCTATCTTATACTTAAATACTGGAACGAGGGGGTGTGATATGAAAGATGTTAAAATATCTGAAAGCTTTTGTAGCATTTAATGGCAAAATAAAGGTAATGCACCTTTGTGTGCATACCTGAGTATGGTAATTAATGGTCAACTGACATATACATTTAGGACTTTTAGCTTAGCATTTAATGGTCCACTTGCCGATAAAGGATTAACACTGAATTGCTAAGTTTGCTGCAAATGTGACTTCACATTTGTTTTTCATTTGGAGGATGAATCACGAAGTATCGGTACCTGCAAATACGAAATCTCAACTTTCCTGAATACCACAATTAATTTATGCTAATACCGTATAAATATATGTTGCAGAGTACCTTTGTCATTAATATCATTTGTAGTCTGAAGTAGGTAATTCCAATCATGAGGAAATTCTACATCAAATATAAACAACAATATTATCAGAACGGCTTTAGCTTAGTTGAAAATATTAGTTGCAATTATATTTTATGGATTTATTAGTGCTTTCTGGGGCATGCAAAATATTGTTTTTGCAAAATACGTAAAAGCACATTCCAGAAAGCTGAAGAATAATTCATCAAACGGCTCATAAAATGAAATAACTGTTTATTTGCCAAAACTATGGTGTAATGGGTTTATGTGCTTTTCTGTTTGTACTTAAAATGCTGTTCAGACCAATTTGATGTTTATAATAATTTTTTTTGCTTAGTTTAATAGAGATTTACTAAAAATGTAAAATACCTGCATACCTGCAATATTTTGCAGAAAATGATATTGGGTTACTTGCTTTTACAGCTGGGCAAAAGTCAAATAATTATTGCATTTTATGTAGTTTTGACTTTTGATTGGAAGTGTTTATTTCAGATTGTTTGGGTTTAATTAACACAAATGCTTCAGTTGGATACATGTTTTTATACTGGGAACATGGATTATCTCCATTATTGGTTTTCATATCATAGGTGTAGAGGAATTTGATTATAACAATTGTCAGTAAATTGCAATATTCATGGTACCAGCATAACAGCAGTAGGCCTACTGATCACAATGTGATGCTTTAAAACTTCCATTTCTAGTGATAATGGCTTGTGTTAACATTAGCAATTAATGTTTGCAATTAAAAGATTTACAGTGCTCAATATTCAACAAATGCAAAAGAAAATATCGTTTTGAAATCATTAAGCCATATTGATTGTTTTGCCTTTAATATGATCAACAATGTGCTGGTCTCATGACAAATCATGCAATGTTAATGTGAATACCTTGGAAATATTTCACAAAACTACACCCCTATGCACTTTTATTGTTATTTAAACTCACATTTGTAAAAAATAGTCATTTTTATTATTCTATTATTCCATTAAGAACTAATCTTGTCTATTTTCGTATTCCGTGGCCTTTTGAAAAATATCACCATTGATTTTACTTAATAATGATGTCATTTATGGGCATAATTATGGGAGTAAAGGGATCAGGGTCTAAACTCCCCCCTCCAAACCAGAAATTTCTGTAACAAAATGCCTGAAATGGCCAGGGTAGGCGATTTATATATGCCAACCCCCACCTCCCAACCCAGTATAGTTTTGAAATTATGCAAATAATTTCATTAAAGTAGGGTTTTAAAGCAAGTTTTTATTGTAATGTTAAGGGGTCATCCACATATTAAGGAACATCAAAATAATAAGGGGATACCTAATTTTGTAATGTTGCATTGTAAGGGGGGATGAGCTTCCAAGTTGTTTTATAAGTTACCTTATATTAGAAGTAAATAGGTGGACGTGAGCAAAGTTTTTTGCACTTTATATGGTCCTTCTCCTGAACAAGGATGAGGCAGGTCCATAAAGTACACGCACTTGCTTAGATGTCAGTCCACCTTTATGCATCAACCACTTTGATTGCTTAATGCATCGGCTATGCAAATCCCAGCAAGTCTTAATTTATTAAACTAAATTATATTTTAATATATAGTGTTAATAATACTACATGTATATTTAGAGGAGCTGGTCAGCTAAGTCAAAAAATTTATTATAAAGTGTTGTAAGAGAGAATGTCGTAAAAAAAATTGTGCTAAAGAATGGATAACCCCTGTATAAATATTAGTAGGCTACTGCATGCTATAGTTTAATATTAATATGCAGTTGAGGTGTTTACCAAAAAAAATTCTGTTGGTTTCAGATTTTTTTCTTCTTTTGGATTCTGAAATTTTCGACACAAATGATTTTTGAATGCCTTGAACTTTGCACTCTTGCACGCTTTTGCTTTTAAATCCAAGTCCACCAATCATACATTTAAGGTTTGTTGAACACAAAATAAGCCCACCTTAATGTAGTGCTTTTAGAAAAATTAGCAGAACCAACTGCTTGCATTCACAAAGGTCACTTGATCAGAAAGCTCCCTAGAATGAAATCACACTAAATTGCGTTATCAGTTTTGAATTAAAAATACATGTAGGCTTATACTGATGTGATGGCCCTCTGACCGAAATTCGTATGGCATTAGACAAGTAGCTTAGTGAACAAATATAACTTGAGGATTTGAATGTCTATTTCAGTACAAATTTAATACTTTTTGGTAGCTCTAAATTTATGATTTGCTATAAAGTTTTTAATGTTGTGGACATTTTTCAGTGCTGGGTTAACTGCATCTATACAACATTTTCCATTGCATACTTGGCATTTTTGTGTGCAAAAGAGTATAATTATGTACACATCATTTCAATCCTCATCATTTACTTAATTAAACTGGTCTATTAAACCTTCCATTTAAAATACATGTAGTATAAATATAATTGGGGAAAGAATGCATTCTTGTACTTTGTTTTTAATATAAATTTATTTTCTCAAGTAACAAAACTGGCACATATATATACAAATTGCTAACGAAAATATGACAACTTATGAAATGACATAATATGAAAATTATAAATACTTTTATCTTACAGTAAATGATGTTATTTAATTTCAATCATGCTGTTAGTAACTTTGAGTATTATTACTATAAGGTTGTTAATGAGTGTTCTTAAATTAATTGCTTTTGGTATACAAATAGTACAAAAAATACAAATATGACTATATATCACAGTTACATTTATGATTCATTTTACAAATGATTGTATAATTTTTAATAGCTGTGATGGTACCCATAGCTGTAAGGCTCATGATGGTGATGCTCATAATTATATGGCTGATAATGATGATGCTCATAATGGTATGGTTGATAATAATGACTTTCATAAGGATGGTAGTACTGATTACCATAACTATGTCCATAGCTACTTTTGTAAGAGTTACCATAATTCCCATGCTTTTGACCTCCATTACCCCCTTGGTGTCCCCCGTAACCTCCTTGGTGTCCTCCATAACCCCCTTGGTGTCCCCCATAACCCCCTTGGTGTCCCCCATAACCCCCTTGGTGTCCTCCATAACCCCGTCCATACATGTTTCCTCCATGACCCCCATAGCCCCCGTGCCCACTCCCACCATTACCGCCATAACCTACGTGCCCACTACCTCCATAACCTTTGCCCCCGTGACCCCCATAACCCCCATGCCCGCCCCCTCCATGACCTCCATTATACCCTCCATGGTGAGACTGGCCATATCCATAATTTGGTGAGCCATGGCTGTAACTGTAACCAGGATTGTGTGATCCATAACTGTAACTGTAACCAGGATGGTGTGACCCATAGTTGTATCCATGATGATGATTGTAGCTTGGATAGTTGTGATATTCTGAGTAGCTGTAACTTGGTGAGGCTAATCCAGCTGATTCCTGCTGAGAAGGTTGACTGACAAGTGGTTGGTCTTGCTGCGGTTGACCATGTTGTTGATGGCCAGGCTGTTGCTGCTGATGGTCAGGTTGTTGGCGTTGATTAGATAGTTGTCGTTTGTCTTTGTTTTCCTGTTTGCTGCTGCTTAGGAATGTTGTATTGCTCAGATGAGTGCATATCAAAATGATGACCAGACAGGCTATAACCTGAAAACGACAAAGAGTATAGGTTTCATCAATTGAAACCTGACCCCGTAGAAAATGACCAGTGCAGCTATAGCCATGTGAATTTGTAGTCTTGCCCTTTTGCAGAAATGATTATACAGAAAGTCCTCTGGAAAGTCCCCTGGAGATATCTTACAGAATTTTTTTGTAGAAAAGGTCGCACTAATTCTTAAGATCTGATCCAACAGGAAATTGCAGGAATAAAATTCTGCAAAATTCTGTTAACATTTCTTCCAATTGAACTATATTTCTTAATTACAGTTGGCTCCAACATGTTAAACCTCAATAAACATCCATTGACCAAGAAGTCAACTTACGCAGAAATACGTCAATGCATTTATGTTTTAGTGCTTTTATTATTGGCAATTAAAACTTGACTTTTTGGCCACTAGGTGTGTTATGGTGTAATATTTGTTTAATCTGACTGTATAGTTATTATTTAGATTAGAAGTAAGGCTATCAAATTTGAGAATTTACCGTTACAATAAGTATACTCGTATGTAGCAGAATTAATTATAAGTAATGAATTGTTGGCAGCAATTTTAGAAAATTAGAATTTATGAATCACCAAATTCAGGTGAATTTCCAGTTAAGATGGTAAATGTAATACTGTAATCTTACGTACCTTGTCAAGCATCTTTGGCATGGTCATGATTACTTGTTTACAATACGCTTATTCCAAATATAATCAGACTTTATCTTATGCAAAAGATAATAAGATATATTTAACAGTTGGAGAAGAAGATTGTAATGTAATACTGTTTATCAAATCACTTGTTTATATATCAGTCCAGTATTATTACGTCACAGTATTACACACAACAATGGTTTTTGGATGTAAAAAGTAAAACTGTCTTCCTTTTACTCTAAAAAACACAATTTTTGTAATGTGTTTTTTTAAACTTAGCAACGAAATTTTTATCCTCATGTATTTAAATACCGGAACGAAGGGGTGTGACATGAATGATGTTAAAATATCTGAAAGCTTTTGTAGCATTTAATGGCAAAATAAAAGTAATACACCTTTGCGTGCACACCTGATTACGTTAAATAACATATGTTAAACCACTGTGGCATGCTTTTTTCCCCCGTAAATATGAGTTTTTTGTATTGGAAAGGGAGTACTGAAACAAATACTAATAAATAATTTAGGTGCCACCCAATGTCCATTCAAACACAAACTGGACTTTTTAATTAATGTTTTTAGTGCTCGTTATGGACGTGGATTTTAAAAGTAAATCTTTTTGATTTGAGAAAAAATGCCGTTAACTATAATAAATGTCAACAATGAATGAAATCTCAACTTTCCTGAGTTAACCATTATTTTCTGCTAAAATAAGTATACGTTACATTACACTTTTGTCATTTCATACGATTTCTTGTCTAAAGTATGTATAATTTCCATAAGAAATTGCATCTGTGGTTATATCTTATAAGGAAATCCTGTATCGTGTTAATTTAATAGTATAGTGTCAGTTATGACTGACTATTCATTGATCAGACATAATTAATTTAAAATTTATTATAATGGAATAGGTGTATTATCAAAGATTTATTTTACATTGTAATAGTTTATTATATTGCTCTCTGGGACTTGCATAAATTGTTTTGCAAATATACATTCTTGAAATCAAACTAATTCATGAACGGATCATAAATTCAAGCATATTTAATTATAGTTGCCATACGAGTCATGTATTTGGCTACATTAATTTTATTTGCTGAAATATCTTAACCATATGTATGCCAAAATTGTACAATGGATTAATGTGCATGCTTTTCCTATATTGGTTTTGAAATCTTTTCAGGTCAATTTTATATTTTTAATAATTTTTCTTGTTTACTTTAATAAATTTAAGGCATATAATTGCAATTCAAAATACTTGGCAGTGGTAGTGGCCTGTAATTTATATTTTGCTGAAATTTATATGGGTTGCTGGGTAATAGCCAAATAATAGGATAATAATAATAAAAAAGACTTGCATCTCGTTTATTTTCGAATTTTGTTAAAAGGATGTATTTATTTCAAATTGTTTGGGCGTAATTTCCACAAATGATTTATAACACCACCGTTGTAGTGTAGGTCTATGCGTTTAGGAAATCAATTTAATGAATCAAAAGACTTCAATGAATGTTTTCGTATTTTTATCAACATAAGATGACTTGGATTTTGCTTTTGGAAAGCATTTCAATACATTATAGTTTGTGAAAATGACAATGCGAAATATGCATTTTGCTTTTTGTAATTTCGGCACAAATATTATTGAAAGGTATATAAAGAATACAATCATGAACATATAGAAACAGTGGGAAGGGCAGGGGGACTGGGGAGAAAAGTCTTCCCCTTCCCCACAAAAAAAATGTGGGGATACACTAAGATTTCACCCTTTCGGTCTCAATTTTAACATTTCTTATGGATTTACACTTGAGTTATGAAAGTTTGAACATAGAATCCCATTATAATATTAGGAAATTTTTTTAAAACTACACTATTATATCTGAGGAGTGTTTTGGTGGCTGGTGTAACCAATGGTGTGGCAAGGATTGACCTTAGGAATCAATTCACCAAATGCCTTGATAATGTAATAATGTATATGTACTTTTTTGAGATTATAATCCTGTAACAAAATTTTTGTTATTCTTGCAGGTGCTTTCTTGGAATTCTTGCATTGATGATCACCTCAGATCCCATTGGGCAAAGACACTTATTTGGGACATAAACTCCTATATATGCAACCTTGGAGATGACCTTGTAAATGATTGTATCCCAGTGTGAAACGACAATGACTATCCAACTATCAGGTAGTCATAATGATTATTTTTAAATGCTTCTTACTAGTGCCTATGAATTATTTGATAAATATTTGAACACTTTTATTTTGGTCAAAGGGGAGTTATTTCTAATGTGAATTGTTATATTTATGTTGTGTTTTATGGACACTGGTACTTGTACAGTGTATATTTTATAGTTTACAGGGGTCATACTGATTACAATTGACCTGTATTACTGTATATCACCAAACTATGGCATATGAACGCTATGGTTGATGCTTTTTACTGTGAGGTCACAGCCTCACAGGGTCAGTGAAAAATAACCATTGCCAATTTTTTTGTTATCTGTATCAGTGCCTTATGCATATTATTCATGTGTTTACATAGACCAATTGGGGTTAATCATATTAGATTCTGAATTCATTATATTATATCCATGTGAATTTTGAACAAAAACTATACATTCTTTGCAAAAATTGAAGAAATTTGTAAAGTTGGAATTTTTATACTGGTACTCAAAATCATCTTGCAAATTCAACGTGTCAAATCCGTGGTATATGGTCTAAGACCATGGATGGTTTTTACATTTTTTGGATTTACTTTAATTTAAATATAATGACTATAATTTTATTATTACATTGTTAATTAGTTTTGGAATTATTTTCGTCTGCTTCACGTGCTTGTCACTTGGTGTGCACGTGCAATTTGCAGTAGCATATGCATTGGTAAATTAGTTGGAACAAATTAAGCACGAGGCTTGCACAATTTGCACGTGCAGTTCACGTTCTTTACCTGTTCCAGTTTAAGCATGAATGATGGGACAAAACGAAGTAGGCCATAGGCTTACCCGTGGGGGGGGGGTCATAGTATCCCCCCCCCCCATTGGATCCTATCCCAGCTGTTGGACTGGCCAATAGAGGGCAGTACTGTTCAGACTACATGTACTGTAAATTGAAATCATTTTAGAATATTTTTACTATTGGGATAGCAATTTAACTGACCACCATTAACCACTGTTGTCTGTACACGAATGAGGTTTTCACTTCCTCTGCCATGCCTTTTTAAAAGCAACATTGCAATGCATCATGGGAGGCCATGCACCTTTTTCGACCATTTCTTAGTAGTCCACCTTGTTTTATAATGTAGGTTTTAGTGTAAATGACTTCCCTATAGGTCCATTCACCTAGTTTTCGCGTTCCCTGAACCTGAAGTGTTTACTTTTTTTTGGCCATGCTAAGGTGGACACTGCTCTGACTAATACTGAAAAAAGTAGAAATAAAAAACGCAAAACAAGATGGCTTTACAAAGAAAAAGTGGCGTTACTTGATGAAACTGGAACAAATGGCACTCTTTGTTGTTGAACGATTCCCCCTATGCTCTTCCGGGTGTAACTATTAGAAATAATAGTATGTCCGATAAGGAAAAAGTAAACCTAATTAGGCCAACTTTTAATAATTTGACCATTTTTCTTACACTTACTTGCATGTAGATGGAGCTGTAGAGCCATTTATTGAAAATTTGGGCTTATGCAATTTTTTTATTTCTTGTTGGAACAGACTTGTTTTTTTTAAGTAAAACTGTCTTGTTCACATTGGTGTAACAAGCTGTTTCTTTTAATTAACACTGGTTTGAGTTGAGTATTTTTGACATGTTTTTTGTCCATTTTTTAAAATGAAATTTAAGTACATGATTGTATGAACTAGTGCCCATGTCAGAATGGCAGTGTTAAGACTATTCATGTCCACAGCTTTAATTTTTGAACCACTTTTAATAAATCTAAAAACAACATTAGCTTTTGAGCAAATAAGCCTGAGTATAATTATTAAAGGAACATTTTTATATACAAATAAATGCAAGGAAGGGAGATGCAATGGAGTGACAACACAAGTGTGTATAAAATTTATAAATCGATTTAGACCCAAAAATTAAAAAATAAAAAAAAAATAAACAATCAATATGACTATGCTCATATATTAAAGCACTGCCAATACAATCCCATATGAAAATTTTTGAACCAAAATTGTTTTCTGAATTAAAGAGAAGTTTCTGCAGAAAACAACTGCATCATCACAATTTCTGCAGATCCATTACCTGATGTGATATTTATTTTTCATAGGGGATGATTTAGAATTGAATATTGTGATTGTTTAATTTTGTATGAGTCTTTTTCATCAAATTTGATGCAAGCAAGTTCTCATGTAATGAAAAAAAAATTTCAAAAAAAGCAATAGAAAATCAATTAAATTAAGCTTGTTTCAGTACCCTAAAGTCAGAATAAATAATGTGATTAAGTGAGGCATGTTGGAATAATATATAAAAAAATATAGCCTACACTGTGACCATAAGTCTGAAATAAAAATAAAAATTATAATTTCCAATAATCCTACAAATGATAAGTTAAATTAGAATTTGTTATTGAGAACAATAGTAAATATTTTTGACAAAGTTTTAAAAAGGCTTTTTAATTCTGTAATACTGTTGCTAAGATGTTGGATACCCTGCAATGTAAGACAGATGCCTTTCCATTACTTTCAAAACTTTCATAAAAATTAGTGAGTTTGACAAACTAAACTTTGAAAGGGAATTTGCCAGTGGATAGATACAAATAAGTTATCTTGTTTTTGGTTCAAAATTTCAACAGTTTGAAAGAATTAATTACAATATATATATAGTTTGCAACAAAAACGAAGTGGTGCTTTATACATATCAAGGTGGGGAAAAGATAAATAAACATTTAATGCAATTTTTTTGCATATATTTACGTTGAAATATATATATTTATGACTTAGTCGTATGATATATAATGAATTAATGAGTTAAATAATGCATTTTTTTGTCGATGAGATGGCCATTTTTGTTCGGTTTGGTCAGTCTTTTCAATAATGTTTTGCTGTAACTACTCCTTTCTTAAACGAAGGCCATGTTATTTGAAAATTCTTGGAGAATCCAATGCCAATGCCAATTCCTTTAACTGCTGGTTTAGTATCGCTGCTGATGTAAGAAATGCCTCGACCTCCACCATGATGACCTCCAGAGTAGCCAGCAGCAGAGTGACCCCCACCATAATGACCTCCACCATAGTCCCCGTGACCCCCGCCATAGAACCCTGAGGCTGCTCCAAAATTATCATAATAAGGTCCGGTAACAACTATGTCAAGACCATCTCGTTTGGTAGTGTCCGGTCCGTACACTGTACTGGCAGAATTGTCGTATTTTGCTGTTCCAACTCCATCCATGTAGTAAGCGTCACTCTTGCCAGTATCGCCATACAGACTGTTGTCTTTGTAATTAGTGTAGTCACTATTATAACCGTAAGCTGCTCCAGTTCCTCCACTGCCATAACCCCCGTCTCCCCCGTAGGTTATCCCATAGTCTCCCCCACCCCCAGAGGCTGGAGCTGGAGCTGGAGCTGGGGCAGGGGCTGGAGCTGGTGCAGGGGCTGGTGCTGCAGGGGCTCCTTTGGATAGTAGGGCAGTGGCAAGTCCGAAAAATGGACTTAATAGCATGCTCTTGATGTTCTTAATTCCATCGATTTTGTCTCCGATGATTTTTCCTAGAGTTGGTTTTTGCTCGATGGATGCACCGTAAGTCCCTGGACTGCCGTATGATCCGAAGTTCCGACCCATATTGAAAAAGGTTCCATTCACACCCAGAATGTGTATGACCAACAAGGTTACAAATATACCTATAACCTAAATTAAGGAATATAATTAGTTACTGGTTAACTTTGGTGCAGCTGTAACCCTCCTTCCCCCTTGATTCATATCATGTGAGCCATGACTGAACCATGGAAGCATGCCAATATATTTCTTCCAAGATATCTCCACCATTTTCTATGCTAAAAATGGTTAAAAAATGGAAAAAAAAATCTTGAATTTAAAAATGCAATTTAGGAAAGTTTATTTATTTAGAAAACGAAAATGTTTTTTTTTTTGGATTAGGTTATAGTGTTAATATTCAACCAGCGTTCACCACTATCATGTGATCCCACTGGAGCAGCCATTTGTTGGTTACACCATTATTTTCAACATGCTGGAAACATTTTCATGATCCATTGCGTTTGTAAATGCTAATGGTGGAATATGAACGTGTATTTAGCCCATTTTGGAACCAAAATTTCGTCAGGAGAGTGCACCTTTAAATGTGGGGTTATCCACATATTATTTAAACCCATTTTCTATACATTTTGACCCACCCCCCTTTCTTCCCATGAAAGATCTTAAACAAAATGAAAATATTTTAGCTTTAATAAAAGCCAGATTTGTCAAAAGTTAGGAAACTGTATTCAGTATTCAAGTGTAGGGCTAATTCTGTAATTATGTAATTATAATAATGCTAATTATGTTATATATTTTTAGCCACCTATTTAACTCATTATATTTAAATCTTTCAGAATTCACAAATGTCTAATGTTGCAAATCTAGAGTAATCAGTGAAATATTTAAATTATTAATTTAAAGATTTCACTTCACTAATTATTCCAAAAAAGTAAGGTATGAGTTGTGAATTATTGTTATCACCATCTCTTTCATTGTAACCCATCTTTGCAAAATTAGGTATGTCATCCCCATTCGGTGTTACGTAATATGTGGACGACCCCTGTGCCTAAAGAAAAGTTTGATTTGATGTCAGAAATGGACACTACTGTGTGTCCATAGAAATTAGCTTTGAATCATAGAAAATGCTCTAGTGGTCATGGATGGCTTACTTTGAGCCGATAGTTGTCCTCAACCAAACTTATGTATAATTGTTTCCAATTAATTGAACTATTCTGGAAGCCAAGCATTTTAAATATTTACTAAAACTAGTGTTAAACTTTATGATGCAGTTTCAAATTCTTGAGAAGGATGCTACAAACTGTTAATTAAATTGTTGTTAATGAAAATGTTAATGTACAATTTTGTCAATTTGCATTGCTATAATTTACTCATATTTTTTATGGCACTTACTCTAAATGGTCAAAAATTAATTAAAATTATTCATTATTTTTATTTATTTTTACAATTCCATTTAGTTTCCAAAATCAAAGTTATGTGAGATGATGTCTCTGTATTTCTTTTCTGAATTTTCCACACAAAATAGTTTAGCATTGTTAAATCCTTAGTTAAGGGATTTATCCCTAATTTTTTTGGATTAGCTAGGATTAAAAGATAGCTATACGGTAACGTATTCAACTTACCTGAAGCCCCATGATGATTGTGTATCCAAGTTAATTAAGTTTTGTGGTTTGAATTTTATTTGTGATTAAGATTCTAGAAATTAACCACATGTTGTTTATATAGTTTATTTAGAATAACAATTAGAGTTAATTTTCTCTGACACGTGATCTGTTCCAACCAATGATTGGGCAGAATTGTTCTTTGTATTTTCTGCCAGACTTTTGAAAACTGTCAACTTGAGTGAATCCTTCGTGTTACCAAAGTGTTTAGGCAGTAATTATACATAGATCCCGTGCCTTAATTTAAGAAGCAAAAAATTAATGATAGTAATAATAATGAGAAAGTTTTCCGTCGATTAAATGCTGGTATCCAGGTTATTCTAAGCCAGTGTTGAAGTACACATTGGCTGCATTTAAACGGAAATGTCTCAGAATTTCTGTAGGAAAATTGAATCAATTCTTATAGTTTGCGTGAGATTCACTTGACCTAGTCAGCTTCACTTTCTTTTTAACTTTAATAACAAGCGTATAGATATAGCAGGTAAAAGAAACTCAAATAAAAATATAACTTTTTTTGCATTTTTTAAATAGTTTTGCAAGTCTGCATGTGGGAATTTGCAAATTCTCAAATTTAGACTCACATCATGAAATCACAATTATGTCTTAATTAAGAGGAAATTTGCAAAATAACAATGTTTGGATTGTTCTCACTGCCATATCACACATTATTTTTGTTGAAGTAATTACACAAATTGTGGAATTTAACAATTTTCCTTATCTGTAATGACAGTTTGTGCCAGAAAGTAACTGAAATTTGGATAACAAGGAATTTATAATTTTAATCAATTTTATGGCTATTGTTTATGTTGATGTCAGGACATGAACATAGTCAAATTTTCCATATAAATTTTTTTGATTCCAATGTTAGTTCAATATTTTAATAAATTTTCCATAGTCCTAGATGTTTTAGAAATTTTCATTGGTTTTATGACTTGTTTCTGTAAATTTTCATTGGTCAAATATAAATAAATGCCTTATTTCTGTAAACTATAGTTTTTGATGAATCTTATTATAATCCATAAGTTTTTAAAGTTTTCCTAAAATTTTAATGTGTAATTATTAATTGTGATAAGGCATATCCAACCACTTTCGAGAGGGGGAGGGGTCACGAAATAGGAGGACATTTTCCCCCTTAATGTTGTCTTTTTCTTTTTTCCAAGAATATTGCAAAACGTTTAACCGTATGATAGGCTAGTCATTTTATCCTAAAATTTAGTAATATTGTAGATTTATTTCCCCAAAATATACTGTACGGATGGATAATAAAGGATATTTTTCTAAAATATAGAAATTTCTAGCAATTTCTTATTCCCCCCTCCCCCCCCCCCCAAAAAAAATTACAGTCATGTTAAAGCATTTTTCCCCCAAAAAAATATAGGGCCTATGGGTGGATTGCTGAAGTTAGGAATAGTGATTTAAGCTGGGAATAGACTTCAAACAGGGTTCCCACTCACCTGGAAAGTCAGGGAATTTAGCAAAAACTAGTGAAAAGTCAGAGAAATACCTAAACAAAAAGAAATTAAAGCAAAAGAAATCTAAAGAGTGACAGACTAATTGTGAAAAATGTGAAAAGTGATGTGAAAAAGGCTACTCTATATATGCATTGACATTCACATGCTGGTATTTATTTGTTTACCTAGATTTAGTGATACTACCCTTGTATTTCTTTAACCTTGTTTTTGAATTTGGTCAGGGAAATATTGAAAATTGGTCAGGGAAAGTCAGGGAAATCAACTAGTAAAAATTAGTAGGAACCCTGTCAAAATTACATTTTATTTTAAAGTTTATTCCCAGCTTAAATCACTATTCCAGACTTTAGCAATCCACCCAGTGAGTTCCCCCAAGAATTCCCCCCCTTACTTTTGCTTGAATACAATTATGTAGATTCAACAATATCATATGAATACAGTTAAGCTTAATTGAGCAATATTGGCCCCCTTACCCATGCAGTTGGCCCGCAGGCAATCGCCCCATAGGCCAGTAGACTAGACATGCCTGTCATAGAGGGCGCCACCAACTTTCAGTGTGTGCTGAAATCTAAGGGAAAATGGCACCATTCATATCTAGTAATGTTGATTTAAATACATCAACATGCATTCAAGCGTCAATGCTTCCATTCTGAACTCATGTCTGTACTAATTTTTTTTTTTTATTAATTTGCTATTGTAACGTTATATTGGGGGGGGGGGGTGTTCCCTAATTGTCCAGAATTTGTCATTTAACTTAGTTTCTGATATCTTAAAGCCAAATACTTACGCTACATAGAAATTGGCATGTTCACTGTAGCCTAATCATATGAAGGAAATTCGTTCTAGAATGTTCTAGAATTTATTAAAGTGACCAATAATATGCATTATTGGTTTTTTTCTTACGTTTTATAAGGCAATGTAATGATCTTCATAAATAGTTAAAAATTGCTTGGAATTTAATTTAACAATGAGTCACAACTGTATGACGTGGGAGTACCCTACTGATTGTGGGGTAACCCCATATACCAAATGGCATCATGAATCATGATTATGCTGATTGTGTAGGGTACTGAGTTGAATTAGATTAATTACGATTTTTTAAATTTAATTCCCCCCTCCCGGCATCCCCCAGGACCCCCCTTGTTACTTGTAACGTTTTAGCCATGCCTTTAGTTACCCTTGTCCCCCTGCAATGTTACGTAATATGTGATCGATCCCTTTGGCATGCTAATAATATTATTTGTTTCAAAACTCGCTTGAATATTCAAGCTGGACGTAGCAAATACGTCGTTTCTTATAATAGAAGTCAAAACGTGTGGGATTAGTGTATTATTGACTGAAAAATATTATTTTAATCGAATTCGGTATCAAAAATCCATTTGCAAACAATGCATTTGCTGCTATGCATTTAAATTTTCTGGGTTTTGGAATTCCGCTAGGCGGGGCTCTCGCTACCCGGCATGCCTTGCGTCAGAAAGGTGGCAAAATGGCGGTTACTGAACAAAGACGCGTTTATAAGTGAGTTTATAAATATCTACTTTCTAGTTGTTATTTCGCTATAAACATTTAAATTTAAGTAAAAATACGAAAGAATATAAGCTGGTGGCACTTTCACAAGTTCTGGAGCAAGCGGATGCTACGTATTTTATTAGGAAAACTCAAATGTGTAAGTACCGTAAATATGCCCTATGCGAAAAAATGCTATTGCAAAAGTGACGCCTTGCACGTGCACGTTGCCTGGACAAAGCGTTTATTAGTGAGTTTATAAATATCTACTTTCTAGTTGTTATTTCGCTATAAACAATTAAATTAAAGTAAAAATACAAAAGAATATAAGCTGGTGGCACTTTTACAAATTCTGGAACAAGCGGATGCTACGTATTTTATTAGGAAAACTCATTGTGTAAGTACCGTAAATATGCCCTATGCAAAAAAATGCTATTACAAAAGTGACGCCTTGCACGTGCACGTTGGCTGGACAAGGTCCAAGGTCTTTGGACAAGTTAAAGGCTTGTTAGTTCACTGTGGGTTGACCAAATTGAGCCAGAACAATATAAAAATATATAGCTTACGTAGTTAGCAAACTAAAAAAAAAGTTCAACAGGAAGACCTAAGAGTTTATTTAACTTTCTGATACATTATAAAGTGCAGAAAATCCAGCGTTTAAAGCAGCACTTACCATTAAGAAACTAAAAACCCAGACATTTTTACCCAAATAAAAATTGGTTTTCATTTCCCTAACATATTTTATTAGAAAAATTGCTGATTTTTCATGTTTTCACCCAAAACACTTTATAAGAGGCAGTTTTATGCCATAAAAACTACCCGGCTGTTTTTCTGCTGATGTGTACCCGTGTGAGAGAAGTTTTAGCTTCATAGCATTCATTCTGGAAGACTTCCACAGAGTTGTTGAACAACCTGGAAAACTCAGGGAAAATGAAAAATATGCCTAAAACTAATGGAAAAAGAATACACCTGGAAACTCTGAGAATGGAATTTTAAAAATAGTGTAGCAACCCTGTACAAAATTCCAGAGGGTAAAAGGCTTTTCACGATTTTTGTAGAAACCTAACAATAAATCACTTTACACTGAAAAATTTCCCAAATTTTCACCTCCTTTTTAAAATTAAATGTCTCCCTCCCAAAAAGTAAAACAAAACAAAAACTGTTATGCCTGCACACCAGAGCCCTATTTCATCAAGACTCCAGAATCTAAAATCCTCAATCTCGAGTCAGAATTCTAGAAATTTGGTTTCATCGTACAATCCCTAATCCAGAATATTTTCATGGGAATAGATAGGATTTTCAGGATTGGGAATGTTTCACGGAGCCATTTTTGATGGGTCTATTGGGTTCTGGATTGATATTCAGGATTTTAGATTCTGGAGTTTTGGTGAAATAGGTCCCAGGAGCCAATTCTTCAAGTCTTTTCTCTTTTTATTTTCAGAAGATATTGTCAGCTAGTATGTTTTTTTTCCAACCTCAGCTCTTCTACGATTTCACGTCAGAATCAATGAGAAGGGAAATCTACTGACTGCCTTCTTTCATTACGGTAAGTCCATATAAGTTCTGCAGTTTTCTTTAGTTAAGTCTGAATATATTGAGTAGTAGCTCAAGGATCTATTTTGCTTCAATATATTTCAAGTGTGTTTTGAATGTTTATGTTTCTATTTTCAAAGTGACGTGTTTGTGCATTATTATATTTGTAATGATCACATTTGGCAAATATCTCGAGAATCCTTAAAGGGCAGAAAATTTGCATGACTTTGCAAAATGTCAGGGAGAGACAGCCCCGGAACTGGGGGAGTGGGTATTTAGGGCCCTTGTATAACAATTTAAACATTACGATGATTTGGGGGATTATAGTGTTGAAGTTCATGACTCAGGTGTGTACTTAACACACTCCAAGCAGGTGTGCTTAACACACTCCAAGCAGGTGTGTATGATTGGTGACTAGGGAATTTTTATTGGCATTGGTTTAGACATGCCACGTGGTGCTATTATTGATGGTTTCTAATAAAAGGGTATCCACACTGTTATCACAAAACGTGTTATATAACAAAGTTACATATAACTTGCTACAGAAAGTGAAGAAAAAAGTTATAATTGATCATTTTTCAAGGTGACTGAGCTTGGGGGAGGCCCCACAACACAGTTAGAATCCTAATAACAGTTTCAAATTTCGCAGGATGTTGGTGCGGCTTCTGTTGAATTGAAATTCCAAAAGCTGCAAATTCCTTTGAAAGCAGCTTACCAAGGCAACACACCATCTTTAGAATATGTCAAACATATACAAGTAGACCAAATAATTTACCTGAAATTCTGTTAAAAGAACGAATGACTAAAACAAATATTTGGCTTACCTTTTTTCCAACTTTTCAATCTACCAATTTGCACAGGGTACTCTGCAATGTGCAGAAATACTCAGCAGTACATAATGTTCCAGTTGAAGATTTTTTTCATGGTGTCAGACGAATGACTGCCCTTTTGCCTGTAATGTGACCCATCCATTTAAATTATCCTACATCATTCAATACTTAAATTTTCTTTTTTATATAACTCGTGAGAATTCTCCTCTTAAGGAAAATGAAATTGTTTTTATTTAGTTGTTTTGAATTAATGCTGCAATTACAGTATGTTACAATTATAATTTTCATAACTTTCTCCTTTTCCAAATAGAGCAATAGAAATTATAAATTGCTTTAGATAATTCTTTTTAATTGTTTATTCACCAAAAATAATGGATTAGTGAATATAGAAGGAAAGTTTGCGTGATGACATTGTCATTTGGTACATGATACAAATGCTATTTAAAAAGGACAAAATAATAGCTCATATTTCATAGTTCTTTGAGGGCAACACAGAACCATATACTTAGTTTACGGAAATTCATTTACATTTCTTTTGTTGTGTTTTTTAATGGTCAAATTTGTTCTAATAAATTAAAGCAGTAATGAATTAAATCTATAGCTTTGTTATGTCATTGAACATATTTTACAAGCTTTACCCAAAAACTTTTCAGGGATAGTTGCACGGTGGCACTGTGTAATCAAAGGCAAGATTTTAATAAGATCTGTACTATATTCGTGAAGTCAGGGAAAGGATGACTGTTCTAGAAAAAATCTAAATTGGCTTTAGTTTTTAAAAAAAAAGTCAGGGAAATCCAGTTAGTGCACTGCCTATAAACTGGCTAACCTATTGCAACATTTATGCAAAAATATTTAAAGGGAAAGTCCCACTTTGTAACAAGTGATATTTAAACTGTTTACACTAGATATGAATGGCTGTGATAATAATAATTGCAGCAGAGTTCCCATATTAAAGAAATTACGACAATTTCCAGATACAAGTTAAGAGACCTTTTTTCCGTAGATTTCAGCAGACACTGAAAGTTGGTGGCGCCCTCTCGTACAGGCGTATCTACGTGTTTCATGAGTGCTGATGCCTTTTATCCAGTAGAGAAGGATAAAATATAAAATATGGTGCCTATTTGGGCTTTGTTTTCTTTCAAGTCCGTGAATTCAGGACATTTTATTGATTGGTGAGTCCAATCCATATTCAAATTTCCATGAATTTTATAATATTTTATGCTCTTTTTTTCCTACGCTGTGCTTCTTTTTACTTTCAAATGGGACTTTCCCTTTAATTCTTGGTCAGCTTAGCCTATAAGTGCTTGGTTCAAAGTAGTGACCATAGTAGTTACATGTAATCCAAAAGATCATGGTTTGTGCAGTCATGATTAGTTGTAAAGTCCAATGTAATTGCTAACCATTTTTATTATTAGCCCTACTGAATTTATAACTACCAGTACATAATAAAGGATCAGGGTTCCCACTCACCTGGAAAGTCAGGGAAATGGGAAATGGTCAGGGAATTTAGCAAGAACTAGTGAAAAGTTAGGGAAATAGCTGAACAAAAAGAAATTAAAACGAAAGAACTCTAAAGAATGATAGACTATTGTGAAAAATGTGAAAACAGCTACTTCGTATACATTTACATTATATTACATCCACATGCTATAGTGAAACCGAGCAAAAGAACGCGTAAATTTCCATTGACTTGTAAATGCCAGTAATGGGATATTTACGCCGTTCTTTTGCTCGGTATCACTATAGTACTTGTCGGATTATCTAGATTTAATGCTATACTTACCTTGAATTTCTTTTAACTCTTGTTTTTGAATTTAATCAGGGAAATTTTGGAAATTGGTCAGGGAAAGTCAGGGAAATTAACAGGTAAAAATTAGTGGGAACCCTGTTTATTTATTTATTTATTATTTATTTTTTTAAAAATTAACGATTATAAAGTAATTTTTTTCTTGGGTTTTTTTCTGTTGCATTACACAGACAAAATCTCATCCCTAAATGTCAGAAAATTGTCAAATTAAAGTCAAGGAAAATTAATTTTGCCATTAAAATTCAGGGAAAGTGCCTTTTCAATTTGCAATTTCAATATTAATTCAAGGGAAATTGTCACTGAAATTCAGACGTGAATATTGACCTTTAGCAAAAAATTCCACAATTTCATACAGGGAAAGTGAATTTCGTCAGTAAAGTTCAGGAAAAAGGAATTTCTCCGCTAAACTTCAAGGAAAATTATTTTTATCACTGAAATTTTGAAGAAATGAATGTTGATTTTAAGCAAAAATCGAAGTGCCAGGAATATGAATTTTCTATGACAAGGATGGATGATGAATTTTTTTAAAAGAAAATCAGAGTAAATTAATTTCTGAAATTCAGAGAAAAAAATTAGTATTATTTTAAAATTCAGGAAAAAATTTATTTTGTTTCAAAATTCAGGGAATGATTTGTTTTGTTTTGAAATCCAGGGAAAAATTAGTTTCTTTTGAAATTAAGGGGAAAAGAAATTTTGTTTGGAAACTCGGGGAATAATTAATTGTGCACGTTTTAAAATTTCGTTTTGAATCCTAAAACGTCAGGGAAAATGAATTTTGTCAGTAAAATTCAGCAAAATTTAAAGAAGTCAGGGAAAAACCAACTTTTTTCCATTAAATTTCAATGAAAATTACTTTCATCATTAAACTTCATCTGTGTATGCCCATGCACTGAAATCGTATAATTTATGAAATTTACAACTTAACGATTGGCATTGGTTACAAATTGCTTTTTTTTTGCATTTTTTTTGTTAACAAATTGACATTTTTCATTGTAGGTTTTAGCATCTTGTGTCAAGTTGTTTGCATACTAAGCGACTCTGGTTAAGTTTTGCCACCAAAAATTTGCTTACAACACTCCAATGGTATACTTGAACATGGGCAACTATGTTAACTTGTGATCAGTTGTGGTGACAGCTAGTTAGTTTGCTTACCGTGCGTCTTCAATTACCTTACAAAACTATTAGTGCTACAGTACAAAACTATGAATCATGAGACATCATAAGAGCATCAATGACTCTGATCGCATATGAACTTTCAAATTCTTCGGGCAGTTAATTCTGCGAAATTTGCAACAAAAAAAACAGTGAGTTTGTATAAATTTCATTATTTACCTAGCTTTTTTTTAGAATTTGGAGGGAAAATACACAAACACACATGACACGAAACCTAGCTTCCATACCATTGCATTGCGGTACGGTATTTTTTAAAGGTAAAGACACGAGTGATCGGGTGGTTGGAAACCCGGTGGAAAGTTGGACTGGTGCGCCGTAGTCTTCGAACGGTAAGCCCCAGCCGCAGGTGGTT
>JAQIXP010000716.1:0-23060 GCA_034700285.1 Proteroiulus fuscus
AGGGATCTTGGGAAAACGCTCTGTAGTCAGCGCCAAATTGTTCATTTTTGCGGAAGAAACTGGAAACTCAAGCGATACCACCAAAAATCTCAACTTGCCAGGCCTTATTATGCATAAAATAAAATAAAAATCTTAGTAGGCTGTGCTTAAATCATATCATAATTGAAATTTACTGCTTATGCATTAGACGGATTCTGAAGAAATACTATAAAGTTTTATTTATTGGGTCATGTAAAATGAATTTTGTCTAATCCATATTTTGTCTCTATGGAGTATTATACACTATGGTATAACCTGGATGTTGGCTGCATTAATATGGAGTTCATATACCATATACATCAAAATATCATTGGACATAATGATAAAATATCCTGAAATAAATGTGGACTAACTTATAGAAATGAACAAAAGTTCAGCATAGTTACATACATGTGTTTACTGCATGATGTTTGTATTTATTAGTAAAATTTCTTTGTGGATAGTCATAGAAATGACCTGGCCTTAATAGGCCTATAATGAATGAATTCTCCAGAATAGCACTATTGTGATTTTTTTCTTTTGAATTTTTTAGTTCAGGATTAAAGAAAATGTTCACACCAAAACAAACATTTTTTTTGTTGAAAACTTCAGGCAAAGTAATGATTTTTTGCAACATGATTATTGAAAATATCGATTTTATTTTTGGAGTTATAAGGAATAAAAGTTGCTAATTTAGCAGACTGCAATACCTTTGAAAACGCCTTTAGAAAATGCATCACAACATTTATGTGCAAAAGGAAAAAGGTTCCACAAATGCTCAAACATGTTTGCGATATTTTAAACAGTACGTGTATTGCATGCATTGGATTTAGAAATGCGATTCAATATACTAATGTTTTAATTTTAAAATATTATTTGTTAGTCCAATCATTGCCTCAGGAGTTGTTAACTTTTTTAAGGTAACCGTGTCATATATAACGACGAATTTTTCCTCTTATGTGTTTTGTCACTTATCAAGGCCTTTTGTCTATCTCATCAGCAGAAAACACAAATATGGTATTTATTTGTACTGATGACTAAATAAGTACATCGTTATATTATAGTATCAATAGTTTTACTACAATACATCAATTTTTCCTGAAGTTTTAATAATATAATGCTTGTTTAATTGTTTGAACGTTTAATTTTATAAGTTGAGCAAAGTATAACGTTTATCATTCATGACTGTTCAGAAAACTAACTTAAAAATTTTATGATTGTTTTGAATGGTTAATTAATTCAATGTGTACTATACTAACGCAATTTTGTAGAGATTTTTCTGAATTATTATATCAACTAAGCTGATACATAACTTAGTATATAAACAATTTTAAGGACTGAAACTTTTAATATAAAGTAGCCTAAGAAAGTTTTCATTATGCCTGACTTTAATTTATAAATAAGTAAAATCATGATGACAAATGCAAGGATGGCATTCTATAGTTCTCTCCTGCATGCGTTGCAAAAGAAACACCTTACTTTAAATAAGAAACCTGGCAACAGCAGGAGTTAAATTTACTCATATATATGAGCGTATATAAGACTTTCAACTGCATGTTCACAATATAAATAAAATACACGATGGAATTTTTATAAACGTTTGGTTTTATAAAAGACGTTAATCATTTTTTTCTTTGTGCAAACCTTTTAGTTGAAATCAATAATTGCGATAAGTATATTTTTTAAATAGTGAAAGACTTCAGGGATTTTTGTTTATAAACTTATTTTCTTTGCTCGTTATATGCACAATCAACAAAAAAAGTTACCAAATGATATCTGGAATTTTGGTTGGTTTTTTCACATCTTCACAAATTCTCGATAGGTTTTTTTTCCTACCATGTGTGTTGCGCTTAAAAATAATTAAAATATAGCTGCATGAGCATTAGCAATTAACCGTGCTTTAAGCTATATTCGTATTTAATGTAAGAATGTTGCTCAGAAGTAGAGGGAAATTTTCCCTGCAGGTCGCTGTTTGGCCATTTCTTTTCCCCAAAATCACCCATGACTCGAAGAATTCGAAGCACCAATTCAATAAACATTAGTTTATTCTACACATTCATCCAACTCATTCATACAAATAAACTCTAAATTAAAACACTGTCATCCTAACTCATTTAAACTCATCAGTCCTGCAGAACGCCTCACCAGCACTGGGAAAACGCCTCACTCCCAGTCTGATCCCACCAACTGACTGCCTCAAATTCACTCTCAAAACAAAGCCAAGATGGCGCCGCCACATCACGAGAGAAAGAATTCTCCCCATCACATGACACAAATTTGCATATCATTTGCTCATAATCATGACTCTGCAATTTCACTTTCAAAACATCAGGAAACTGGCGCCAAAACAGGCGGGAAACACTAGCAATCTCACAGCGATATCTACAGGAGTTCTCATTGGGTCATTTATGAGTCCTTTGTCGGAAAGGAATTAGCTTTTCGAATCACATGCTAATGCATTCTTGGTATAATAAATTTCCAAACTTAATGTTATGGAAACCCTTCTAAATCAAAGGCCAACCTTAACATAATCAGCATTTTTAATCAAAAATAGAAAGCTTCTATAAATGTAGCTGTAATAGCCGAAGTATTGACACTGCAAAAATTAGAAACAACTTTTTAATTGCTAATCTGTTTTTCTGTTTACCGCAATTAGACCATGATGTGAAATTTGATTGTAAAACTTTGTGAAAACCCGGTTTCTTAGGCCCTTTACTCGAATGTTGGTCGAGAGAGGGAGAGCTGCTCTTAGAAATTTCAGGCTCTTTAAAACAAAACCGGAAGAAAAAATTCCTCGATCTCTGATAGACCGAAACTGCTTTCTCCAAAATTGTAAAATATTCCTCATTTAATTCGTAGGTTTCAAAGGTGACGAAGAAAAGTGCCTTCTTACAGTGGAAGCCACCGGATATGCTGTCAGAGAACGGAGACAACAAGTACAGTGAATACGACGTCCAGGAATCCGAGTTTGTCTACGAAGTGCTTCTGTCCGACCGCGCCAAGGATGGAAAATATCGGGTTATGTGCAGGTACCTGCTTTTTGAAAGCAAATCTTTTACTATTGCAGGTTCGTAGTTTGCTCATTCGTCCTTTTTTTCCGCCCTTATTAGCCACAGTGAATTAGAATACACTTTGACCGACCTGAAGCCGGCATCAGAGTATTTTGTCTGGTAAGACTTTAATGTGCCGGCAGCGCATTGAATCACCCAAAGAATTATCTGTGTTCTTTATATAATAACAATGCAATTTTTTTAATTTTTGCTGTTGGCCACGCGTAGCATTCAAGCTATTCTAGATGACCTTAGAGGGCATCCTTCTGAAAGTAAGAATCCTACCCTTCTTTTTTATTGTTGTTTGGCATTGGGAGCAACAGATTTCCTTTTTTTTTTTTGACCATTTTGTGTGCTTATATTTGGAAAATTTTTCGCCCTTAGCCGTCACTTTAAAGACGCTGAGCTGCGAGCCGGATGTTCCCATTGCTCCAAAGTTGGTGAACAGAACGAAGACGTCCATAACACTCAGGTGGAATGTGAGTAGCGTGTTTTATCCCCGGGATATGGTCTTGCGTTGCATTTGGATGAGGTTACCATTGGTCGGTTTGCTTTTCAGGCCGTTTCCGACAATGGCTCTAAGCTGGCGGCATTCATCTTGGAGTATGATGAGGTGAGCAGAATATTGTATCTCTTCTTACTTGGCATGTATGATTCTTTTTTGCTTTACACAGTTGCATTTATATCGCTAGGGTAAGGGAGATAACCAGTTTCAGGAAGTGTTCAACGGACTTCAAAAGCAGTTCAAAGTGACCAAGCTGACGGCGTCTACCTGCTACAGGTTTCGATTGGCTGCTGCGAACGATATTGGAAAGAGGTCAGTTCGTGTCCATTTATCTACTTTATAGGAACATTATCACAGAGAGCTGGGAAATCCAGAAATGGCAAAAGTAACTTGCTATTACAATTAAATTAAGTGGGCTAATCACTGATGAGGTTGACAAATTGATTGTCAACAACCTCCATTCATATGGTGACTGACGTCATGGTTAAATAGGTGAACTTAACGGGCTTTTTTTTTCGGTCTCGGAGCGCAGCCACCACAAATTGGGTAGTTATTTTTAGCTATAATTCAAAAATACGACGCGATTAGCAATAATTTTTGTGTCAAATGGGATATATTTTTCCTTAAAATTCATAACTGTTTGGAAAGTGTTGGTATGCACTTTCCCTTTAATTCACGATGTGTGTTGTGTGTGTGTGTCCCGAGTCGTAATAACCGAAGCCTTCCTTGCAATTTTATTAGCGAATACAGCGAGGTCGTTTGTTATGCCACGAGCGGCAGTGCCCCTAGTCAGCCGGCGCCACCACAGTTGCACGAAGCTTTCATCAACAAATTGCATTTGGTTTGGCAGTCTCGGCCCAATGACGACACGTACACGATACAAATGGAGGAGCCAACAACTGTAAGAACGCTTTCATTCTGCTTTTCCCTTTTTGGTGGGAATTTCTGTAAATGTGGGTTTTTTTTGCCAATTTGCCGATTTTTTTATTTCTCCAACCATCCTGTTAGGGCCACGGCTTTCTTCCCGTATACAACGGAGCCGAAGCGAGCCACATCTGCTGCGGCCTCAAGCGAAATAAGGAGTACAAGTTCAGGGTAGGTTTCGTCACGGTGAAATATGCTTCTAGCTTGGTTGCCACTTTGTTTGTGTTGACCCCAATTTGTGTGCATTGGTCAGTTGTGCGCGAACAATGAGGAGGGTTCTAGTCGATGGAGCGACGTCGTGGCTTGCAGAACGCTCCCGGAACGCCCAACGGCACCCGGTCGACCAACTCTCAAAGGCAAAGCTCATCCGCACAGTTTTAAAGTTTCTTGGGGTAGGTCGTGAATATTTGTTTTTAATTTTAAGTCTATTCGTTTTACCGACGTGTTTTGCTTTTCAAACAGATCCGCCTAAGGACAACGGAGGCATTGGCATTACATCGTACATATTGGAAATGGATTCTGGCCATGGTAATAACGGGTTATTTTTCGATAGGGTAATATAAATGAGTCCGATACTTAGCAACTGCTATTCGTGTTTAAAGGTTTTGTGGAGGCCAGCGAGGGATCGGAGTCAGAGTATAATTGTGATCATCTAATGCCTGGTTTTGCCTACAAGTTAAGAGTGGCGTGCAAGGGACCCGGTGGGAAAAGTGATGTAAGTATATATACTATGGTTATCTTGTATGTAGAAAGTAAGCGAGATGAGATTTTTTTGCTATCGTAGTTAAAAAAGCAATATTTGACGATAGTTTTATGCTTTCATGGAGGGCTAAAATCATTTCTGCATAATAATGGGACGTGATGCCACTGGGAATACGACGTTTAGTTGAAATGCAGAAAATGAGTTTTTAATTTTGTTTTCAGTACTCGGAAATTGCGAGCGTCAGCACGATTCCTGTGTGTCCTGGCCAATGCTGTCCGCCGAGACTGCACGGCAAACCGAAGGCGATTTCGGTGCATCTCAAATGGGGTGAGTAGTACTTACCGTGTGCCCGGTGTTAAATTTATGTCGACGCACAAGCTGTGCTGGGGCGTTTCTTAATACTCTGCCAATTGTGGATGCTGGCCGGGACTGGTGAATTTGGCTTTAAAAATCTCTTGTATGCAGACCTTACAAGGAAAAGTCACCAGAAAAAAAGACCTTACGATATAATAGGGACTCAGAGAAAATACTTTACCCGAAATTTCACAATCTATGTGCTGTCTAGCTATTTCATAAAAAAAAGTAAGTTTCAGTTTTTTTAATTGACCAGCAAATAAATAACGTCATCGCGCAGCACTTGGTCATTATGCGGTACTTCACGTGCATAATAATGCAGGTGTGGGTCTTTTATTTTGATTGTTCCATATCAGTTTGAAACAGTCAGTGGAGCCAAATGATGTTCAAATGCATGACTGAAGGCCCTTTCTCATGGCTTCATTTATTGCTCTTCAGCAAGCTACAGTTTGAGACGTCATGGTTGCAATATTTACGAGAATGCATTCTTTTTGACTATATTGTGAAATAAAGTGTTCACTAATTTTCACTATAAGCTTAAAAGTCTGAAAAATTTAAATTGGCATTATCATTTAGTTAAATCAAGGAACCTCAGTTGTTGAAGCTCTGAAATGTTGGTTCAAAAACCGTATCAATAAGCCTTGGTCTGCTTTAACTCTAGGCTCATGGCAAAACAATGACTGTAAACCATTTGAATCCCATATTAAAATGGAATCTTTGATTATTAACAAATCTAATTTTACTTGGCCCAAAAATTGTGATTTTTTGAAATCAAAATCTTCATGGAATTGTAATTTTACAAATCTAGATTTTGCTAAAATCATGATTTTTTTACACCGACACCCATATTGTGATACAAAATACTTTAATTTTTAAGAAATTGTACCGGTAATTTAAAAATAAATTTTTTTTAGCCAAATAATTGAAATTTCAGAAATAAAATCTAGATTATTTTTATGTTACTTAATGTCGATTTGCTTAATAACAGGCACAATAATTGTTATTTGGTGTAATGATTTGATATTTCAGTATTTGGTAATATAAATAAATGCATGTATTCCCGACTAGTTTGTTGAACTGGCAAAATCCATATATTTGCTTGTGAAACCAGTTAGTTGCGAAACATTGGAGGTAACCCTACGGCAAGGGGGAAATTAAATAATGCTAAGAGAAAAAAACCTTTAAACCGGACCGTTTTTTGCCATTTATAGTTGCTCCGGAATACGATGGTGGCTCTCCCTTAACTGAGTATGAGTTGGACATTATGAATCCGGATAGTTCGTCTCGTATTGCTTACAGGGGTAGGGACACCGACTGTGTTGTAGCCGGTTTGCAACCCGGGCAATCTTACAACTTCAAAGTGCGCGCGTACAATAAGGCTGGGGTAAGCTGGCATGTTCGACCATCCCATCGGATAGTTTGAGATGTAGTTTTAAAATTCACCGTTCTATAATTTGCCTCTTTTTACTTCCTCGTGAAGTGTGGTGCCTGGTCAGATCCGATGGAAGCCACCAGTGGCGCCGGTGCTCCGGACTCTCCTCAGGAACCTCAAGTAGTTTGCAAATCGCCCCATTCCGTTTTGGTCAGTTGGGATGAACCCCCGAACAATGGTGCTATTATAACCGAATACCGGCTAGAGTGGCGCCAGAATGAAAGCGAATTTTCTCAGGTGAATGCGCATCTTCGGCTACCCAGCTGCAGAGAGGGTGACTTGTGAGATTCAATTCAATGAGCATTTATTTTTTCTTAGTTGTTTCAGGGACCAGGACTTACTTACGAAGTGAAGGGACTTTCTCCTGCCACACAATACTGTTTCAAAGTCCAAGCGATTAACAGTGCTGGGATCGGCGCTTTCGGTCCGTCTGCCTCCTGTGTAACGCCCTCTTCGTCGCCCGCCGCCATCTCATCTTCCTTAATCCGATACACCTGTACTCCATTCTCTATTGCCTTGGCGTGGCAGGAACCAGACTGTCACGGAAGTGATATTCTGGCTTATAACATTGACATGGGAGAGAAACACAACCTCATTATGGTAGAAAACACGTGCGAATATGTCTTGGACGGACTAATGCCGGAGACAACGTACAGGTATGGGATGCGGCTTGCAACCCGTGCAGATAAATATGGTCCGGAAAACAAAGTAAACTTTTTTGCTTCGTTCATTTCAGAATCAGGATTCAAGCGGTGAACAGCGTCGGTGTCGGACCGTTTAGTTCGCCGGTGAAGGTATTGACGAGGGCATTACCGCCACCTCCCCCGAGGCTGGAGTGCTTGGCCGCCAATCATAACAGTCTGAAAATCAAGTGGGGTGATGGAAAGAATGCGGACTTTACACATTACACTCTTGAAATCGAGACCAGGGGTGGAGCGTAAGTCGTATTGGATGGTTTTTTTTTAAAGCGTTTGCAACAGCGTGATGCAAAATCCTGGCGACTAATTTGGAATTGAGCAAAATGTGTTTCGTATTTTTGTTTTGTAGTTTCGTACCCGTTTATCAAGGAACCACTCTGGGATACAAGGTAACCAAATTGTCTGAAACTACGGACTACCGGTTTCGTATATTTGCTTCCAATGATGCCGGTAGTGGTCCGTGTTCAGAGGTTTATGTATTCAGCACCACAAAGGCACCCCCATCGTCGACCAAACGTAAGCAGTTTTTTCCCCAGTTAATTGTCTCAAACTTAATGAATGGTTGTGACCAGATTCTGTCGTCTTTGGTTATAGTGCCAGTGATAACCAGGTTAACGGAAACGTCTTGCTTCGTGGAGTGGCAGGGAGTGAAACCCGTGGGTGAAGACCGACTTGTCTATCAGCTCCAGTTGCTCAATAGTCGGGATCAGGAATTTCGATCGGTCAGTCCAACCTTTGTTAACTCAAAATTAAACTGCCTCGATTTTGCCAACGCATTAACAGAGATTCTTTTTGCTCCGATCAAACCGAGTCGACTGGCAAGGAGGCCCGATTTTCGTGTTGGTCAATTTTTTTGGTTTTTTTTTTGCTTGCAGCCAAATGGCGTAAGTGCCAAAATAAAAGGTCCGGCCAACGCGTTGGGATTGCTTTCTCTGTATTATGGCTAATCGTATTGCAATTGTTATTGTATTGTTGAGTAAGACCGCCTTCTGTTTAAATGCAGGTTTACCGAGGGGAAGACACATGTTTCGAGATCTTCGGACTGGAACCCAAGGTGGAATATCTGGTAAGGGTGGGAACAATCAGGGAGTGTCGGGATGGAAGCGGGAGTCTGGTGGGCCCTTTCAGCCCCGCGGCATCCTTTGTGACGCCGAGCAGGGAACCGACGAGGCTTGGCCAGGCTAAGGGCGCGACCGGCACGCAGGTGGTGCTTCGGAGGCCGCTCACCGACCAACAGTGGGCCGTTGTGATCCTGTGTGGTTTTACCCTGTTTGCCGTCCTCGTGGCCGTTCTCATCCAAAAGATCATCGCCTACGGCAAGGGAGCATCCTAGGAGCGAGTCGGTGAATCCTCAGCAAAAAATGAAATTTCGAAATGGACGCCGCAATACTCCGGATTCCGCCACCGATTGCCGTCCGACGAGCGATTTGTTTTTCTTGGAAAAACTGACGGCAGGAGGCTGGTGAAAGCGATTCGAAAGGTTAGCGGAACACGTATACATATATATATATATATTCGTCCCCAGGTGGGTCAAAAAAGGTGTGTCATTGTTTTCTGAAACTTTTTGTGCAGAAAAAAAGTTTGTCGTGCCTCTCCTATATTTTGTCCCAAAAAAAAAAACCCTGCGAAAAAAAATTTTTTCCTCCTAAATTGCACTCAATCGTGGGGGTGCACAAGTGTTTTTTTTGAGTGTTTTTAAACCCGTATGCATATTCTCATCTGCAAATTGAATCTGTCCATCTTCAATAAGGTGTATTTGTTACATAAAAAATATAAATATAGTATATTTACACTACGTGTTGGCCGTCTTTTGACAGCGGGGTCGCCTCCCATCGGCTACCGCGAAAGAGATTTTGCCAGAAATGTGCGGGTTTCGAAGGATGGAAAGCCGGGTAATGGTAGCCGATGAACGTGTACCTGCTGTTAGGGGAAGGTAGACACGAAAAGCATGCCTGTGCTTGTATATTTTCTATCCTTAATTTAAATCTTTTCCCCCCAGTCTGATCAAATCATGGCGTGCGAATATTACCTCTCTTTGCCTCTCATGTTTTCTGTTCTGTCTCTCTGTCGATGATAATCCTTGTTTTTTGTCTTTTGTTCTTGATGAAATACATTCCTAAATTTTCTTCTGCGGGAAATTCTTTTTAAAACTGCTTGTCACGTTGCCACCAAAATTCTTTATTGGGGCTGATTTTTCAGCCGTGAAAGACTAATAACCATGGTTGTCGATTCGTAATCCATTTTTGTTTATCGTCGTTAGATCTCCCCAGCCATAAGGCCCGTTCTGATGCGTGTTTTAAGTTGATGACCGTGATATTATTATGATATTAGGTTCCATGCTGAAAACGTGGGTCTGAGTCGTATATAGTGATACTCTTGAAAGCTGCGTAAAATTTTTCGCAGTAGTCATCCCGTCACCTGTTGGTTGATTAATATTAGGCGTATTTTGGCGTTGTGATCGGATCATGTGCTTTTGTGGTCCATTTCACAAGTAGTTCTTAGCTACATCATAGGTTATAACCCGAACGCGAAAGCACTGCTCTTGTGTTTTTTTCTGTGATCTCATTTGGTACTCTTACCTGTTTGGGTAGATCACAAGTGGGTACCCCTTTTTAAACACTCAAAAATGGGCTAAAAATCACCGAAAATACACTTCCAATTTTTTTGACATGCCCACATAAACTGGTTTGGGCATTTTACAATTTTTAGCGACCGTTTGAACGTTCAAAGGTTTGTTCGATCAATCGCTCAACCAATCGATCAAACGATCGCAAAAAAAAAAAAAACAATTCTCATGATTCTCATGACTAGCATTCTCAAAAAATTTTTAAATTTGGCAAAATTGGCGAAATATTTGAAAAAATTTTGGCTAACATTCGCAAAAATTTGAAAATTTGGCAAACATTCGTGAAAAATTTGAAAATTGCCCTGGCTGCCCATATACATGATATGCCACTGCCCTTTTTGTTACCTTGCACTGTGATCCTCGCCAAAACAACAGAGGCACCCGAAATTAACCAAATGGTTACACGGTCGTGATGCTAAAATTCGCCTATTACTGGGTTTAAGTTCTTTGTATTTTTTTATAGTTTATAAACGAGTAAATTTCCCTCAAAAAATGGACGGAAATAAGTTTCCATGTTGCTTGGTTAGGTGGTACTTTTAACTTATAATGTAACCTCTTCTTGGGTATAATGTCTGACCTAAGTGACCTAACAAGAAAATAACTACAAATGACTTCAGGCTCAATGTTTTCAGTCTGTCTTGTACAGCATACCTCGTTAAAATTCTCTCTGGTTTTCTTTGGGGCCGTGCTCGTGCGTGCTTCTGTGCTTGAAATCTGAATTGAGTGGAATATTTATTAGTGTCTTATTTTTTTCTCACCCATAAGCATGGCTTCAGGTATGGTGGTAACATTAAGCCTTATCATAACGAGGGTTTGTCCCGTCCCACTCTTAGGCCCCAACGCACAACTTTTGTACGTCCCGTGTCCGTCGCCAAATGTCCGTATTTTTAAGATTTAACAATGTTCTGTGCGTTGCGCTTCGGATTCTGATCGAGAGAAGTGCTTTAAAAATGAGGAAAAAAATGTACTACCTTTATTTTTATATGGATTCTAATCATATCGGATTGTATTAGTGTTTGAAGGTACTCTCGGGAAGGGGATAGTGACCGTACGTGAGCGTGTCGGACATACCTCAAAACTTTCCAACTCCTAAAACGATTTTCCATCCATTTTGGGAAAGGAATTCAGGCCAAAGTTTACGGGTCAGCTTATATTTTTACGTCAAAAAATTAGTTTGGTGTTGACGTGCTTGTTTTTAGACAGTCCCGTTCCTCGTTAGTTGTGAATCTCGTGCGGAAATGGTAATCGTAATGTTAACTCATGGGTTTTATCCGTAAAACTGCCAGACTTCTGTTGAAGAAACGGTGGGTGCCCAAAATTACTTTAAAATTGGGTGATTGCAAGGAAAAATCTCACCAAAGGGGGCGTCAGGGTTAAACATCTTGATATTTTTTTGCTGCACTTGATTTATGGATGACCCCTTAGACAATAGGCCTATCCTCCTAAAATGCCAAAACACAAGAACTACTTTCGTACCGCTTCTTCTTCTTCTTCTTCTTCTTATTTTTCTTTAAAATTTAATAAGCAAATTCTTTAATTTACAAAGCAAATTTAATATTTTAAATTTGCCAATTGAAATTAGCCAGGGGATGGGATTTATGTATATTCCATTTTTATGCAAGGTGGCTGTCATATTTATACAGAGAATTTACAGAAAAAAAAATCAAATATAATAGTATATGTTAATTTCCATTTATAAAATCGTGTGTTAATGTCTTATACAGCTCGGCTTTGTCACTTTAGTTTTATGTCAAGAAAATGCACTATTATTAACTCTCTATCTATTTATTTTTTTTTATCTTAAACGCGTGCTATTTTTTTTCTGGGGGAAAGTTTTGACATTTTCACCCGATGTTTTGCTTCAAAATCCTATTTTTAACTTCGAAAACCGTTTTATGTGGTCGCCATCTTGGCTCTTTATCGATAGTCCGTACAAACTGGAATTTTATCTATACCGTCTATTTTCAGTGTCGGCAATTCGTGAACCTGGTCCAGCCACCTGGTGCCCACTTCTTTCTAAGTGGGACTTTCCCTTTAACTACACAACCCGACCACTGCACTGGTACCCACAAAACATATCCTTGCACTTTATTTTTGTCTCACTTCATGACAAGTGCTTTTTAAATACTAGGCATTAGAAGAAAACGTAAACTAAAATAATAATTTTACCAGAAATCATAACTTTTATGTAAAACGTGGGCAGTGCCTTATTGCCTGATCTCGGGAATAGCTGAATCGTAAAATATCAGAAATTTTTAGCGCCATCTGTTAATAATGGAAGAAATCATTCTGTTTTGGCTTCATTTTTCCTTCTATGCAGTAATTCATTGAAAAAGAATAGATTTATTCTTAAGGGGAAAAAATATTTACAAAAATGCCTAATTTTACCATTTTAATTTTAATATGGCAGAAATTTTCCGAGATTGTTAGCGTAGAGTGGCGATAAAAATATATGTCATTGTTGGCTAATATATTTCATGAATCCTAGAGAGAATGAGTGGCACATATTATAATAAAACTGCCACCAGATAGCTGCTGGCCCAGGTTCACAAATTGTTGGAGCGGAGTATAAGGGCCCGTGTCACTGCGGTTTTAGTCCAGCCAGCGCAAGGTCCTAGGATGGTGCAACCAGATTATAGATTGTAAATATGTTATTTTTAGTGTAAAATCTGATATTGACAGGTGCTTTTTTACATTCCAAAATTGTAGTAGCAATGCCATTTCCGGTTACCGCAGAAAACTTTTGGGACTTTTTCATTTTAGTTTGTGCTGTTAAGCCATCTGACCTATTATTTTAGCAACAAAGTGCCAACATTACCCCGCATTTAATGAAAACAGTATTTAAATTATTTACAACAGAGACGTGGGGAATGGCCCCTTCTCCCCGGTTACCCCCCCCCCAACCTTCTCCCAGAATAAAAAAATGTGATAAATTTGTCAAATTGCTTGGATTTTCACGAGTTTAGCATGTTCGTGAATTTAGTTGGGGGCGCCAAAATCCTATTTTTTGGTGTTTTTTTGTGCCCAAAGACACTTGACCACACCCACCCATCCACCTCGCTACACCTTTAATGCACAAGCAGGTACTTATTAACAAATATTGTGACTATCCCAAAATGGTCTGAAATCCTGGAAAGAATTATTATGACATTTATGGATGCTCCAAGTGGATTGCCCATAAATGAGCATAAAAAGGCCATTTTTAGCACCCTCAAACACCGGCACAAAGTGCAAACTTAATTTATGGAAGACCCCACAAGTCCAATGAGGCCCAGTAGCAAATTTAAATTTCTCGCTTGTCAAGTGTTTTTGGAATTTTTTATAATTATCAATCACACCTTAAACTAAGCATCCGTAAATATTTTTAATTATAAATATATTAATTTGGTCTTAAGCAGCCATTATATTCCTTGATTGCCTAATTTCGTCTGCCTTAATTCTTTCTTCTGCTCTGCTCACTCAATCATTTGTTGCAATTTAAAAATGCTCTATTAATTAATTAATTAATTATTATTATTCTATGTATTGTTGCCGATATTAAATATCTTCCCTCCAGTTCGGAATAGATGTGATGGCTGTTTGTGTAAAGAAACCTAAGTTTTTAGTTAATTTTTCTGCTTAATTTCGAGGTGCAATCAAAATATGCCCGAACCAGAAGTATTGCATTTTCAATTAAGAAATTCCTAGTGAAATTCTACTACTAATTAAAGGGAAAGTCCCACTTTGTTACGGGTGATATTTAAATTGTAAACACTTAACTAGATATGAATGGCTGTGACAATAATAATTGCAACAGAGTTTTCATATTGAAGACGTTACGGTGTTTTGCCAAACGGGCCATTTTTCCATAGATTTCAGCAGACACTGAGGGTTGGTGGCGCCCTCTAGGACATGTGTTTCACGAGATCTGATGCCTTTTATCCAGTAGAGGGCGCTACACATTGTCAGTAAAATGGCGCCTGTTCGGGTTTTGCATTTTCAGCCAAATCCACGTATTCGGGACATTCAATTTAACGATTGGTGGGCTCAAATCAAATTGCAATTTGCATGAATTTTATAATTTTTCATTCACTTTTTTTCTACGGTTCACTTCTTTCAAAGTGGGACTTTCTTCTAATTTACATTTATTTGTTTCACTCTTATCTATTCTTGCATTTGAGGCCTTTTCTTGTTTCTTTTCCTGAGAACTTGTATTGGTAATTGATGATATGACTATGATTGAAGTATTTTTAAGTATATATTTGCTAAACAGATCTGACATTTATTTATGTATTTATTGTTATTTAATCTGTCGCGTATTATTAATTAATGCATTTTTTTCACCTTGATTGCTTATTTTGTCATATAGTTATGGTTTCGTTGAGGCGGGACACGAAAAATGAAAAAAAAAACTAAAAAAAAAAGTATATTTTGAATTTTTCAAAAGTAATATTTTTGAATCTTTGTTTTTGATTTTGGCAAATCGTGATAATCTCGTAATGACAAATCTGTTTGCATTTCATGTGTGTTTCAAAAAATTTTGGACCTAGATCTGATATCTGGCAGCGCTAATTAATTATATGGTTGTATGATAATTTTTGGGTAGCTGTACTGCCAGCTAACTTAGCTGTATCACAAAATACTGCACTTTCGAAAGTACTCCCATAATGCAACATTTATTTGACAAAAACAATTTTTGGCCATTTTAGTATGTGCCATTTAGTCTTTTAGTATTCATCATAGATGGAGCTGTACGTCTATGGCAAATAATGTGGGCCGCCATTTTTAGTACGACCTAAACTGTAGTTGAAGTCTATTCGTCACAGATGGCGCTTTTCTTTTAAAATGGAAGTCTTCTTGATTTCTAGTTAGATCTTAATGCCAAGTGACATTTTCAAGGACTTTTAAGGTGAAATTTTAATCAAATTAGCCAAACAGATTTCTTACTACGGGTTTCTTAACTTTACGCCAATTTGAAAACCTGCTGAAATTATTCCCAATTTTAAATTTTTCATTATTATTTTTCCAACAGGGTTGATTTGATACAATGAAATTTGTATTATTATTATCATTATCATTATTATTATTATTACGAAATATTTTTAACTATTATTAACTCCCAAAAAATGAATTTTTTTTTCTATTATTTTTTCCAGTTAATAACATCCCGCACTATTATCTAGTGGCTAATCATGTGTGTTGTCAATATTTTAACAACTTATAATAACTCGTGTTAACATGCCGCTGTATCTTTCCCTTCGTTAATACGCTTTTATCATTTTTTTTATTATTATTATTAATTATTATTATTATTCAAAAGCAGTATTCCACATCCAACACACGTGAAGCGTAAGTTTTTAAATACAAAAAAAACCTTAAAAAAATGAAATATTGGGGAAAATAATTTTTTCTTTTTCTGTTTTTTCTGTTATATTGTACCTTTATTTTCACACTCTATCTCTCTACTCTACTGATTTCATTCCTTGAAATTTTATGTTTTTGTTTTTGCGTTTTTTGCTTGGCATCTGAATTGTGATATTATTGTCTTTTTATTTACTACCCAGCCTGGAAAATTTATATGGAACCAATAAAGATCCTCCTTGGAGTAAGTTGTTGCCGTAATTTTGAATTCGAGCAGGAAGCGCGGAAGACCTTTGCCAAATGGACCTATGCTTGCTAAATATACTGTTTAGTAAGCGGTCCAATATTTTGACTGACATTATTTTATCCCTACAGGCTTCTAGTGTTTTGAGTATACAGTGTAAAGATTTTTGCTGGAATAAGTGCCCAATTTTGAGCAGTTTTCTTTTGCTGAAATTGGGTTACTTTTGTTTGGTGCAATGCACATTAGATGTAAGGATTTCCAAAAGGTGTGACGTCACCTCACTCAGATATCTGGTAAGAACATCTGTAATACAGAAGATGCTAATTATTTTATCCCAATAGGCTTCAAGTGCACAGTTAGTGTTGCCAAGAATTTTTGCCGGAATAAATGCACATTTTCGCCCATTGGTGAGCTGCTTTCAAAGCGAATTTACATCTTATTTGCATAATTTTGTATTACATACAAAGTGCTTATTTTGATTTTCTTTTTATTAGAAGCAGCGCCACCTTCGAGAAAAAAACTACACTACTTTGGAGACTGTAACCGCTAACTAGGGTTTGAAACTGGTATCATCGATTTGGGGAAGTCATTTTCAAGCAAAGTGGGCAATGACATGGTAAGTGACCTCAGGTTATAACCCTCTACAGGATTCATATTGACCTGGAAAGTCAGGAAAAAGGAATTTTTTCAAGAAAAATGCAAAATTTAGTATGCTGGGCTAATTGTAATGCAGTTATATCCTAATTTTGTACCATAAATCCTCCAGTTGGTGGGCATCTGTTTATTTAAATTATGGACCTGCCCATTTATTAGAGGTGTCCGCTTATTAAGAAGTTTAAAACCCATTGGTGCACAGATGTAGTGCAGCAAAGCGGTATTTTCCACTAATGGGGTGCCCGTTTATTGAAAATTTTACAGAATTAGCCTAGCGACTGCCTGGTTATTTAATTATTACTTGGTTAAAATGCTAGTCGTTATGAATAATGCATTAAAACGTTCAGGAAAAATGTATTTACGTTAAAAAGTTTAAGGGAAAATTCAAAATTTGAGCAATTTGAGTTTTTAATTATAAAGCGCAACGCAGTGCTGATTGAGACAGATCCGTGAAATGGCCTTTGGCCTATCCTTCATTGTTTTTGGCAATGATTTTTTACCAAAGCATACGTCTTCTGACAATGATTGGTCTTCTGCCGATGATGATCGGTCGGCGGTGTCTCATCATGCTACCCTCGACGGCCATTCCTACGGCCAGTCCAGCCACTGCGGCACCAGCCACCATTGCACCCTGTAATCAAAAGCAAATGAAAATAATATGAAATTCTTATAATGCAGCCAAATATTCCTACTTTAATCTAAAAAAATTTCTGTAATAATCATATAATTTTTACAAAAATTCCTATAAAAAATTTTTTTT
Source organism: Proteroiulus fuscus (assembly GCA_034700285.1). NCBI lineage: Eukaryota > Metazoa > Arthropoda > Diplopoda > Julida > Blaniulidae > Proteroiulus > Proteroiulus fuscus. The sequence continues at coordinate 17,309 of JAQIXP010000716.1, forward strand.
AAGAAAAATTCCTCTAAAATTTTTAGAAAATAGTCCCTATATTGTATTAATATAGGTTTGCTAATATTATATAATATAGGTAATGCTATGTTTTGGGGAGAAGTTACTACAAAATTTCTAAATTTTAACTACAAATTTTCAATAATTTGAAGAAAAAAATTCTGTAATAATCCTATTACTTGGAAAAAAATTCCTACTATTTATTTTCATAAAAAATTTGTATTTTTGGGAAATATTTCCTAGAATATATTCCTAAATTTTAAGATAATATTTCTACACTATTGCTATGTTTTGGGAAAAAGTTACTACAACATTTCTAAATTTCGAGGAAAAATTCCAATAATTTGTAAGAAAAAATTTTGTAATAATCCTATAACTTGGGGATAAAAATATCTACTATTTATTTTTGTTGAGAAAACATTCTTGTAATATTTCTGCATTTCTTTGAAATACTTCCTATAATATTCGTATATTTTGGGACATAAATCCTTTAATAATTAACAATTTTTGAGAAAAACATCTTACAAAACTTCAATATTTTTTGGCAAAATTTTATTTTAATACACCTACATTTTTGGATAAATTCCAATGAAAATGTTGCTAAAATAACCCTATATTTTGGGATCAAAACTTCCTATAAATATTTGCCATATTTTTGGGAAAATAATGCCATAAATTACTAATACAGGATTATTAGAGGATATTACCACCAAGCAGTTATGAAACATGAATTAGAAAACTGCTAAACCTTAGGCAAATTTATAAAAAAAAATTATAATAATTTTATACAAATATTTTCTTACGTTATTTGATTTCCTTTGCTGTTGTTGCTGCGGTGGTGGAGTCTCCCTGATGATCACGACGTCCGGACCCTTTTTCTGTGACGGTGGCGAGTGGTGGCACTGCTGGGGTTTGGACGAAGTGGTCACCGTGGTGGTGGTGATGGTGTACTGCTGACCAGGGGGCGGGGGTGGCAAGTAGCCTCCTCGTTGCTGTTGCGTCTGGTAGGCCCCGGGGGGTGGCTGAGGCATTGCCCCGTAGGGACCCGTAGCGTACGGATAGGGCATTTGCTGAGGGTATGGTGGGGCTGCGGACGAATAGGGTGGGGGTGCAGTGGCAGGGTAGGGTGGGGTACCCGGGTAACCCTGGTAGGGTGGCTGCTGTTGCTGCTGCTGAGGGGCGTAGTTGGTCTGCTGGGGCATGTAGGGGGGAGGGGCCATGCCTATTGGCTGTTGTTGGGATGGGGCCATTGGGAGACCCAGACCAGCTTTTTCGTCTGAAATTGAAATGGAAAAACAAAGTATTTTCTTGGAGAAAAATTCAATTGAATATTAGTCTGGACGAAATTTCTCTTGGTTATACGTTAAAGGGAAAGTCCCACTTTGAAAGAAGTGGGTTGTAGGAAGAAGAGCATGAAAAATTAGATAAGTCATGAAAATTGAAATTGGATTTGAGCTTACCAATCCAATAAATAAAATGTCCCAAAAGCATGGATTTGGTTTAAAATGCAAAGCACAAATAGATGCCATTTTACTAACAGTATGTAGTGCCCTCTACTGGATAAAAGGCATTGGCTGTCGTGAAACACATAGACAGACGCGTCCTAGAGGGCGCCACCAACTGTCAGTGTCAGCTTAAATCAATGGAAAAATGGCGCCTAACCGTGTATTTTGGCAAAAACGTCATGATTTCTTCAATATGGAAACTCTGTTGCACTTATTTTTGTCACATTCATTCATATCGAAGTAAGTGTGAACAACTTAAGTATCACTTGAGCCTACACGGTGGGATTTTCCCTTTAAATATCATTGAGTTTAGGCCTACTGAAGAATATTTTGCTCGTGTTTGGCATTTGCCAACAATATTCGAGGCTTATGCCATATGTATTGTCCTTAGTTCATTTAGATTATTATCTTTTGATACTAAATTTCATGGACGGTTTATAATACATCCTGTAGAATGACGTCACGTTATGAGATTATATCATTACACAATATGTTGGCATAACAACAAATGTTTTTTATGTTCTCTTGTGTCATCAGAAATGACCAGAGAACTAAAATTAAAGGTGACTAAATGCATTGGATAACATTGTTTCTTGTGAAAAAAAAAGCCCCAAATTTTATTTTCACGATTTTTATTGAAGGGAAATGCGGATTTTGACAGACAATTTGTGAAATTTCGTAGATTATGAAAAACCAGAAAATATAGGAAAGTTAATTTACATTTTGACTGTGACTCATTGGGCAGAAAATTCTTGTTTTTTAAATAATTTTTTTATTTAATGTTATGTGCCCCCGTGAGCCACTGCACTGTATAAACGTAAATTTCCTTGAATTTAACTTTTTTAGTATAAAAATTTGGAAAAAAACTCCAATTATGTGATGTTGTTTATAAGACTTAAGCCCTAGAGTAATTTTTTATCAAAAAAATTACACCAGAAATGAGAAATTCTGCAGAAATTTGACTTAAAAAAAAATAACTGAATTATGTACTTACTTGATGGAGCACTCATATATTAGGCCTGTTTTGTGCTTATTTTCTAAAAAATAAATATATTCTGGTTACTTCACACACTCGATACACACAACATTAGAATAATCTTATTAATATAAATAATTAAATAATTATTTTTAATTTTTTTTACCTTGCGTAAAATTTCAACCAAATCCAATGCAATTCTGTGTGCTTAGCTCTGATTACTTCAGAATTTATATCATTTACAAAATTTTACTTTTTACTTAGTGATAACGATCTACTAATGCACTATTTTTTACCATATGGTAGATATCATATATGATAAGGTTTAATTTTTACTAAATTTGTATGTTTTTTGATAACTTTTTTATCAGATATGCGTTCGACATTGACGTAAAGTCAGCTGACTGAAAAAGCAAACATAAAAATGATCATAAAATTGGAAATATTGCAATTTAATTGTGACGTAAAATATAATGTGACACTGAGTGTATAACATTAAACATGGAAACTTATATATATGGGTATTGATATCTAATAAGAAATAGTTGCAAAAAAAAATACATAAAAGGAAAGTCCCACTTTGATAGCATTACTTTGTAGGAAAAAAAAAGCAAGAAAAATTAGGAAAGGCATGGAAATTTCAAATTGATTTGAGCCCCCCAATCAATAAATAAAATGTCCTGAATACATGGATTTGGTTGAAAATGCAAAACCCAAATAGGCACCATTTGACCATAGATTTGTGCAGACACTGATAGTTGGTGGCGCCCTCTAGGACGTGCGTGCCTACGTGTTTCATGAGAGCTGATGCCTTTTATCCAGTAGAGGGCGCTACATCCTGTCGGTAAAATGGCGCCTATTTGAGCTTTGCATTCTCATCCAAATCCATGCAATCATGCAGGACCTTTTATTACTTGATTGGTGAGCCCCGGGTCAAATTCCATTGCAATTTCCATGATTTTCCTAAGTTTTCATGCTCTTCCTCCTACAACCCACTTATCTTTCAAAGTGGGACTTTTCCTTTAAATACAAATAAATGTAATGTGATATTAGTTGTATTTTAAATAAACGCCCGGCTTTTAACTTATGCAAAGCTCCAAATTCCCACCCCCAAAATGGAAAATGTGAAAGATTGCCCGGCCCATTTCTAGAAGATTTAAGATATTGTAGGTCTTCATTTATCTACTTTTAAGAAATTTCTTTTGAAAATTTTTAATAGGTCTAATTGATGGTTAGTTGCCAAAAACTCGTGGATGACCTCCTGGATTTTGCAATATCAGATAAAAAATCTAGGTTTAATATGAAGACAATTTTAAGAAAGTCTTCTCGAATTACAAATAGTCTAATAGGCCTACAAAGTTGTTGATGTTTCTCGGACATTTTGTGATTTTAGGAAATTATCGCAGAGGCTGGAGCTGGACAGAAGAAATCTTAAAGTAAGCCTAAGCCAAATAGTTACAAGTTTTGTATTTAATTTTCGTTAATAGCTAGTGGGGAGATCTTTTATGAAAAAGTGGGAAAAGTCAGGGAATTTTCATATTTTATATAAAAGTCCAGAAAATTTCAAATTTTATATAAAAGTCGGGGAAATTTGTAAAAATTAAAAACCCGAGTGGATTTTGTTTTATTGTAAAGCATAACTTTTGTTTCCATTAAATTTTATGTAACGAAATTGGTTGTAACTTTGTTGTACAACTTGTCATATAGTGTGTTACTGAATGATATACCAAGATAAATGTTAAATGACATCATGCTATACAACATTTTCTCTTCTGTTTTTGTAACAAGTTGTGTAACTTGGGCACATAACGTTTTGAAATATATTGTGGATGCACCTCTAAGAGTTTGAGTTTGTTTTAGGTTTCCGCCTGAGAGTTTTAAATCTTCTCTTTGCGGTCATACTTGACCAGTGCAGTAAATATCAGCAAATCTTATCTCAAACAACAAAAACAATATGCCACCCTATACTACATATTTCAATGGAATGTGGTTCCTTTTAATGACCCGAGAACAGCTGCCCAGAATGACCCGTTGCAGGGGGACACTCACACTATACTTGTTACTTACTTCTCCCTAACTTTGCTGTCCTAACGCAGGTTTTTTTCCATGACAATATATTTTAAAAATCCAATTTTTTAGCTAAAATATTTTGTATTTAGTATTTGAAGGTGCTAAGTTTACTTGACCGCTATGTTTTAAAGATTTTTTATAGTGGAGAAATATTTTTAAAAATCCTTTTTCATTTAGGTTTTGTTTTTTGATTAAAAAAAACAATGGCAACAAGAGTTTTCTCAACTCTTTTCCTTCTGACAATTGCCATTGGTTGCTGTTGCTCGACTGTCGTCCACTACCAGCCATCCTGGGAATCGTTGGACAGCCGGCCGTTGCCGAATTGGTATGACCAGGCCAAGTTCGGCATATTCATCCACTGGGGAGTCTACTCTGTGCCCAGCGTAGGGTCCGAGTGGTTTTGGTGGGAGTGGAAAAAACCCTCACCGGACAAAGAAATCGTGAATTTCATGGAGAAGAATTATCCACCCAACTTCCAATACGCCGACTTTGCGCACGACTTCACCGCCGAGTTCTTCAACCCTGACCAGTGGGCAGATCTGCTGGAAGCCTCTGGAGCAAAGTAAGTTTGCAATAACGTACATCGCAGTTGTACCTTCTATAAAACAAAAATTTTACTTTTCAATTGCGCTTCATTCAAAGAGAAAATGCCCTTCAAAATTGCTTTCTTATTATTCTTTCTGAAAGCTTTTGTCATTTACTGAAAATATCACTGCAAAGCGAGTATGTTTAATGAATAAGCTAGATGGCGCTTCAGAAAAGGATCTGATGGCGGCATTTTGTAGGGCATATTCTTTGAAATATCTGCCCAAATATTATTCCCATCTTATGCACCCTGGAAATTAGTTAAAAGTTGACCATAGGTCCTTCTAATTGCAATTTCATTTGGTTTTTTTTAATGCAGGTACGTGGTGCTTACCAGTAAGCATCATGAGGGTTATACCTTGTGGCCATCGAATAGTTCGTGGAACTGGAATTCTGTGGATTTGGGACCAAATAGAGATTTAGTTGGTTGTTATCATTCAATTTTTTTTTAATTACTGATATTTTAAAAGGGAAAGATTGTCCCATCAAACAAACTTTTTACCATACATGTCATTTATTTTAATCTGTTACCTTTTCGAGCCAATCAAAGCAGTGGCGGATCCAGGAATTTCTTTTGGGGGGGGGGGGGGGCCAATTTATTAAGGGTGGGCGCCAA